>JAOQMS010000173.1:0-18505 GCA_027563885.1 Erythroxylum longipes
AACCAGGCTTCTTCTTGTGATTTGAAAGATCTGGTGCAGAAGTTCATTCCTGAAAGCATTGGTAGAGAGATTGAGAAAGCCACATCAAGCATATTTCCTCTACAGAATGTTTACATTAGAAAGGTTAAGATTCTGAAGGCTCCCAAATTTGATCTTGGGAAGTTGATGGAGGTATGATGCTTCATTTTATTCTGTACTATTTTCTTTTGTGTCAGAGTATGCATGATCTTTGTGCCTGTTGACCTATCAATAGGGCAAGCGAATTTTATAGACTTGTAGCAGCATCCCTCTTATGCTTAATTCTTTGGTAGTTCTGGCTGTGAAACTCATCTTGTCATTTGCTTGTGAGTAGGTTCACGGTGACTACTCAGAGGATATTGGTACGAAATTGGAGAGGCCTGCTGATGAGCCGATGGCAGAGGGAGAGACTGAGGTAGTTGGAGCTTAGTTTAGGTAAGTTCTATATTTTCATTGTCAGCCTTTTGAACTGGCTTTAAGGAGAATCTACGCTGCCGAAGTTTTGTTCCTTTCTAATGTTTACAAATGGATTGAATTGCCGGACTAGTTTGGCCTAGACATTTTCAGCTGTTTTCTTTGTAGATCTGCTATTAATATATTATTATTAGTAACATTTTCTCAATAACTTGTACGCGGTGTGTGCCAACACAGTTACAAAATTTTGCTTATATATACTTTTTTTTTTTAATGAATGTACATAAATCAAACAAGAAGAAATATAAGAGTATGCGGACCTGTTTTATTGAAATATATAGAGATAAGTACATGCACATGTTGTTGGCCTACAAGATTACCAAATATGTAATAAATTTAATTAAACTCGTGATTATTTAATAAAATTAAGATAATAAATTAGCTTATTATTATTTTAAAAATTTTATAGTTTGAGATATTTAAATTAAAATATTTGCAATTAAATTATAAAATAATATTTATAATTGATAATTTTTAAGTTCCGATAATTATTTTTAAAATAAAATTTTTATTTAATAGTAATAACTGTTAAAGATTGATTAGACTTTAAATTATTCATGTATGTTAATTTATATAGGTTAGACTTTAATATTCATTAATATTAAATATTTTTTTTTATAAAAGTAATATTCTTTGTAATTTAACGATTAGTCCATTACAAGGGTTTTTTATATGATAGTATTGTTGTCGAAATTTTAGTAAAGGTCTAAAATAAAAGGAAACTCGTGTTTATTATATCTTATAGAGAGTTTCTTTTCTTTTCTAACATACGCAGGAAATTAAGACGACTAAAGCTAATTTTCTTAAACTAACACTTCATAAGCAATACGACTTAAATAAGTAGATATATTTCTTGAGCACTGGGATCAATTGTTTTGCATGCAAGTGCCTTCAGGGCAAGCCTCCGCCAGTTCCACCACCTGTTCCGGCAATACCATCAGCACCATCTGCTGTACCTTCACCAACACCACCTAGTTCTACTGCTGTGAACCTTTCATCATCTATTGTACCAAATCTATTTCCAAATATTTCATTGCCTCTTCCCCCAAATACTTCACCACCTCTTGCTCCTCCACCTCGTACTGCGCCGGCACCAGCTCCTCCTGCAGCAATACCTCGTGCTCCTCCACCACCTAATGCGCCGGCACCAGCTCCTCCTGCTCCTCCACCAGCACCAGGTCCATATATTGCACCTCCATCAGCTTTTCCTGGGGCACCAGCTCCATGTACTCCACCAGCACCAGCTCCTCGTGCGGCAGCACCACCTTCTCCTCCACCACCACCAGCTTCTGCTCCTCCATCAACATCTTCTTTCAACTCTACACCAGCAACATTAGTAAAACGATTTCCAAGAGCTACAACACCACCACGGTGAAACAAAACCTTCCCATCATTGATACTGTAAGCCAGGGCACTGAGAAGGAAAACGAGAAGAGAAACAAGAAGTAACTTCGAAATCATCTTCTTGGTTGTATGTATAACTAAAGATGACTATGGCACGAAATGCAGGTTCGTAGACTGGGCTATATAAAGAGCACCGTTCGAGAGTCAATAAGGTTATTGGGAGGTGTCTTAATTTGTCTCGGTTCTCTTGGGAGAGGGAAATAAACACTTTTCTTATTTTAACCCAAATAAAAGAAAAATAATAACTCAAAATAAAATTTTCTCTATTCAACTCAAATAAAAGAAGAACAATAACGTAATAAATATTAATTAATGTAATAAAATTTGAAATAAAAACTTTCAAATAATTTCTTGGAGAAATTAAAATATAATTTATAAAAATAATTATTCCTTTTTAAAAAATATTAAAATCAATTTGATAAGCTCAAAAATTTTAATTTTTTAAAAAATTATAAAACATTCAAATTTTAGTTTTAATTATATTTTTAATTTTACATTAATTAATTATAATTATGAGGCTCATTTTAGTTTAACTTTATATTTTAGATTAAGTTTTGAACCAATATATTAAATTAAATTTTGATTTAAAATTTAATCAATTCAAATATGTTCCATTAATTTTAAATTAGATTTGTGCAACTTAACATTCCTTAAAATAAAAATATTAATATTAAACAAGATAATCAATTTTGCTTTAATATTAAGCATCACGATCAATTGTATTTTAATACATAACATGTAACTTTGTGGATATGGTCAAATACTATATGTGCAAAATGACTATGCGTATTTGTCCAAAACGAACATGCCAATAACATAAACACTAATGGTGACAATTAAATTTATATAGGAGCCCAACATTATTTATGCTCCAAGCTAGCTAGGTAATGACAAATGCATCTTTCCGTTACTGCAAACCATTATTATAAAAATAAAAAAAAAAGCAAACAAGATTTGTTGCATGGAATTGCTACAGTATTTAAAAAACACAAGATTTTAGATTTCTGTGATAAGGGTGTCCTAGGATATTTTGGTCTAGTTTCCGGGTTCGTAAAATTCATGAAGTGTAAATTTTGATTTTTTTCTGGATTTATTACGTTAGTAATAAATTAAAGTTTAACTTCAGAAAAGGGAATTAAGGTATTCTAAATCCAATTTCAAGTGAATTTTTATGCTTCGAATATCACATAAGGGAGATATTTCAAGTTTTTCTATCTTGGGTCTCATGTTCAGTGTTTAGGATTGCATGATAGTTACTCGGAAAAAGAATTAAGACATTTTGAAGTCAATTTTTAGTGAATTTTCATGCAACGAACTTACCATAAGGGAGATACATGAGGTTCTTATGTCTCGGGCGGTTGGTTCAGTGTCCAATAATTCACGATAGTCGCTTTACTGAAAATTTTCTTTTGCGAAAGTCTCAAATGAAGTTTTCAGAGAATTTCTTCAACACGAGTGTATGACAATGAGACTGTGTATTCGAGTTTTTGCATTTATTGATGTTAGATTGTCATATACCATGTGTCCATCAAGAATGTGAGTATAACATAAGGATTTATCCCTTGTATTTGTTGACTTTTTGGGTATTAATGAGGATATAGTCACCAAAGTGACCTTTTAAGTCAGTATTTTGAATTGTTTTGCTTGTATGTAGGGTGATGTCTCTGGTTTTATGTTTAGTTATTTTGCCAAAGTTGTTGGCCTTATATAATATTTTTAGACGAGCATAAAGACATAAGATGGAGGAAAGTTGTTACTAAGTGTTCTATTCACCAAAAGGTAGTAGTGTCATGAGAGTTGATAGTTTGTACTCCGATCACTTTTATGTGAAGATCTAATTGCATATATTATGTATTCAACCTATAGGTGTTTCATAACATGTGTGATTAGATTCTCAGAAAAGATACTATTATGGCTTTGAGTATCATTGTTACCCTACATTTGTGCTGATCTAAACATTATCTTTTTTAAGTCACCTTTTCGGTCAACAATATCAGTGTCATCATTGAAACCCTGACCAGTTTCAATACGAAGAAGTGGATAGAGGATATATTGAAAGCTATGGAGATAGCGGAGGTTGATATGGCCATACGATATGATAGGTCATCTCCGCCTACATCCATGAGCTCGAAAGCTCAAAAAGCAACCTATAAAGCTTGAGATTGGTCTAAAAGATTAAGTCTTATGACCATTAAAAGATCCATTCCTAGCCATCTGCTAAGTGGATTTCCAAACACAAACACAGCGAAGTAATTTCTTGGTAGTGTCTCCCAGAGGTACACAGTCTTACCTAATATTGAGACAAGCGCCTTGATGAAAGCATTATTCTCCATGAGGTATATGGGAGAAGAGGGAGTAAAGGAGTACATATCAAGAATGATCTATCTTCACAATAAATTAGAGATATTAAACATTCCTCTTCCTGATGTCTTCATAGTTCACCAGACTCTGAATACACTCCTTCCAGAGTTTAATAATCTGGTGAAGACATATTATTCACAGGATGAGGAATGAGACTTTAATCCTTTGATTACCCATTTCATTGTTGAGGAGGAAAAACTTAAGCTTGCTACTACTACAACCCTCAAAGCAACTAAAGTAAAGGAAAAGATGAAGCCTGTTAAAATCAAAGGTAGAAAGACTTAAATCTTCTCCACATACTAATGTTGGTCAATCCAGTGCTAGTAAAAGTCCGCATAACATAAAGAAGCCAGCAGTACGAGGCCTAAAAAGAATGATTGTAACCACCAAATAACTCCTTAGCTTATCAATTTATGAATCGGATTTGCGATGGGCGCATTAAGTATTTGGTGGCTATACAGTGAAGTATCTGATCAAGGTGCTCCCACAATGTATGGGTTCATATCCAGGATAAAGCCAAATAAAGAGGAGGAGAAACTGATAGTTGACAGCAACGAAGAAGTGGATGAAATATCTGTAGGGGAATGTAAGAGGCAAAGTTTATTTTGGTTTTTACACGGCACATTTTATACGTAATCTTTGAATCAATTTTAGACAAAGAAAAGTAACGTTTTGTATTTAATGCTTTTTTATATATAGTTGTTGTTTAACGCAAAATATAATGGTACAATTTTCTTATCATATGGTTTGCATAGAATGTGACTTACCCCGAATTAGATATATTCTTCTTCGTATCTTGCCAAACTAGTCATGAAATGAAGGACCCTGATAAATAAAAAGTCATACATAGTGTGACATAAAAGTTTCAGCCACATTTCTCGAGGTAGGGTTGATAGATTGATTAAGGAATTACAAAGTTTTCTTATATGATGATAGTATTGTTGTCGAAATTTTAGTAAGGTGTAAAATAAAAGGAAACTCGTGTTTATTATATCTTACATGAGTTTCTTTTCTTTTTTAACATATGCAGAAAATTAAGACGACTAAAGCTAACTTTCTTAAACCACAGTTCATAAGCAATACGACTTAATAAGTAGATATATTTCTTGAGCACTGCGCTCAATTGTTTTGCATGCAAAGTGCCTTCAGGGCAGGCCTCCGCCAATTCCACCACCCGTTCCGGCAATACCATCAGCACCACCTGCTGCACCTTCACCAACACCATCTACTGCTGCGAACGTTTCAGCATCTAGACTACCAGATCTGTCTCCAAATAATTCACCACCTCTTCCTACAAATACTTCACCACCTCTTGCTCCTCCACCACCTACTGCGCCGGCACCAGCTCCTCCTGCGGCAACACCTCCTGTTCCTCCACCAGCACCAGGTCCATACACTGCACCTCCATCAGCTTTTCCTGCGGCACCAGCTCCTAGTGCGGCAGCACCTCCTTCTCCTCCACCACCACCACCTTCTGCTCCTCCATCAACATCTTCTTTCAACTCGACACCAACAATATTAGTAAAACGATTTCCAAGAGGTAAAACACCACCACGGTGAAACAAAACCTCCCCATCAGTAATACTGTAAGCCAGGGCACTAAGAAGGAAAACAAGAAGAGAAACAAGAAGTAACTTCGAAATCATCTTCTTGGTTGGATGTATAACTAAAGATGACTATGGCGCGAAAGGCAGGGTTCGTAGACGGTGTTATATAAAGAGCACCATTGTAGGTCAACAAGTTTATTGCGAGGTGTCCTAATTTGTCTTGTTCTCTTGGGAGAGGGAAATAAACACTTTTCTTATTTTAACCCAAATAAAAGAAAAACAATAACTTAAAAATAAAAATTTCTCTATTCAACTCAAATAAAAGAAGAACAATAACTTAATAAATATTAATTAATGTAGAAGATTTGAAATAAAAATTTTCAAATAATTTCTTGGAGAAATTAAAATAAATAATTTATAGAAATAATTATTCCTTATTTTTAAAAAATATTAAAATCAATATGATAAACTAAAAAATTTTAATTATTTTAAAATTTTTATAAAAAATTCAAATTTTAGTTTTAATTATATTTTCACTTTTACATTACTTAATTGTAATTATGAGGCTTTAAAAAATTTATAAAACATTCAAATTTTAGTTTTAATTATATTTTCACTTTTACATTACTTAATTATGAATTTATGATTATGAGGCTCATTTTAGTTTAACTTCATATAAAAGAGAGGAGATTATATTTTAGATTAAATTTTGATTTAAAATTTAATCAATTCAAATATGTTCCATTAATTTTAAATTAGATTAGTGCAATTTAACATACCTTAAAATAAAAAATATTAATATTAAACAAGATAATCAATTTTGCTTTAATATTAAGCATCACGATCAATTGTATTTTAATACAAAACATATAACTTTGTGGATATGGACAAATACTATATGTGCAAAATGACTATGCATATTTTGTCCAAAACGAACATGCCAATAACATAAGCACTAATGGTGACAATTAAATTTATATAAGAGCCCAACATAATTTATGCTCTAAGCTAGCTAGGTAATGACAAATGCAACTTTCGTTACTGCAAACCATTATTATTTTTAAAAAAAGCAAACAAGATTTGTTGTATGGAATTGCTGAGTATTTAAAAAAATACAAAATTTCAGATTTTCCGTAAGAGTGTCTTAAGATGTTTTGAGTCAGTTTTCAGGTTCTGGAAATTCATAAAGTGAAAATTTCCATTTTTTTTGGATTTATTACATTAGTAATAAATTAAAGTTTAACTCCAGAAAAAAGAATTAAGGTATTTTGAATCCGATTTCAAGTGAATTTTTTAACTCCAGAAAAAAGAATTAAGGTATTTTAAATCCGATTTCAAGTGAATTTTCATGCTTCGAACATCACATGAGAGAGATACTTCAAGTTTTCGTGTCTCGGATGTCTTGTTAAGTGTTCAGGATTGCATGATAGTTACTCGGAAAAGGAATTAAGACATTCTGAAGCCATTTTTGAGTGATTTTTCATGCAACGAACTTACCATAAGGGAGATACATGAGGTTCTTATGTCTTAGGCAGTCGGTTCAGTGTCTAGTAATGCACGATAGTCACTCTACTGAGATTTTTCTTTTACAAAAGTCTCAAATGAAGTTTTCAGAGAATGTCTTCAACATGAGTGTGTGACAATGAGACTGTGCATTTGGGTTTTTGCATTTATTGATGTTACATTGTCACATTCCATGTGTCCATTAAGAATGTGAGGATAACATAAGGATGTATCCCTTGTGTTTGTGGACTTTTTGGGTGCTGATGAGGATGTAGTCACCAAAGTGGCCTTTTAAGTAAGTATTTTGAATTGTTCTGCTTGTATGTAGGGGGATGTCTCTGGTTTTATGTTTGGTTATTCTGCCCAAAGGTGTTGGCCTTACATAATATTTTGAGATGAGCATAAAGACATAACATGGAGGAAAGTTGTTGCTCAAGTGTTCTATTCGCCCAAAAGTGCCAGTGTCATGAAAGTTGATAGTTTTTACTCCGATCGATTTTATGTGGAGATCTAATTACATATATTATGTATTCAATCCAAAGGTGTTTCATAATATGTGTGATCGGATTCTCAGAAAAGATACTGTTTAATGGCTTTGAGTATCGTTGTTATCCTACAATTGTGCTGATCTAAATATTATCTTTTTGAAGTTACCTTTTCGGTCAACAATATCAGTTTCATTATTGAAACCCTGACCGGTTTCAATATTAAGAAGTGGCAAAGGATGTATTGAATGCTATGAAGATAGTTGAGGTTGATATGGTCATACGACAAGATAAGCCATCTCCACCTACATCCATGAGCTCGAAAGCTCATAAAATAGCCTATGAAGCCTGAGATCGGTGTAAAAGGTTAAGTCTTATGACCATTAAAAGATCCATTCCTAACCATCTGCTAAGTAGACTTCTGGACACAGACATAGTGAAGTAATTTCTCGATAATGTCTCCCAGAGGTACACAGTCTCGCTTAATATTGAGACAAGTGCCTTGATGAAAGCATTATTCTTCATTAGGTATACAAGAGAAGGGGTAGTGAAGGAGTACATATCAAGAATGATTCATCTTCACAGTAAATTGGAGATGTTAAACATTCCTCTTCCTGATGTCTTCATAGTTCACCAGACTCGGAATACACTACTTCCAGAGTTTAGAAATCTAGTGAAGACATATTATTCACAGGATGAGGAATGGGACTTCAATGCTTTGATTGCTCATTTTGTTGCTGAGGAGGAGAAACTCAAGCTTGCTACTTCTATAGCCCTTAAAGCAACTAAAAGGAAAGAAAAGGTGAAGCCTGCTAAGATCAAAGGTAGAAAGACTAAATCTTCTCCACATACTAATGCTGGTCAATCCAGTGCTGTTAAAGGTCTGCATGACATAAAGAAGCTAGCAGTATGAGGCCTAAAAAGAAAGACTGTGACCATTAGATAACTCCTTAGCTTATCAATTTATGAATCTGATTTACGATAGTCGCATTAAGTACTTGGTGGCTATATAGTGAAGTATCTGATCAAGGTGCTCCCACAATGCAGGGGTTCATATCCAGGATAAAGCCAAATAAAGAGAAAGAGGAACTGATGGTTGACAAGAATGAAGAAGTGGATGAAATATATGTAGGGGAATGTAAGAGTTGAACTTTGCTGCAAGGTTCATTTTGGTTTTTACACGACACATTTTATATGTGATCTTTAGTTCAATTTTGCACAAAAAAGGTTAACATTTTGTATTTAATGCTTCTGTTGTATAGTTGGTGTTTAATGTAAAACATAATGGTACAACTTTCTTGTCATATGGTTTGTAAAGAATGTCTCTTACCCCGAATTAGATATATTCTTCTTCGTATCTTGCTAAACAAGTCATGAAATGAAGGACCCTGATGAATAAAAAGTCATACATGGTGTCACATAAAAGTTTAAGCCGCATTTCCAAAGCTAAGGTTAAAGAGATTGATTAAGGAAAGCATTCTCTCAATTCTAGATTATGATGATCTGGGAATATGTGATGACTATTGCAGGGGTTAGTTGACTAATAAGGAAGAAGGGTGTTTTTGACTTGTTGACTCTGATACTTACGGATATCAGAAGACCTTATACAGTTGCATTGTGCAATTCTAAATGTATTCTGACATTTGTTGATGATTATTTCTATTACAGTTATGTGTTCTTGCTTAAAGATTGAAGGTTGAGAACCAATTGGGAAAATCCATTCAGAGTGTTAGATCTGACCGTGGAGGAGAATATCACCACAAACATGGTGTTTTAGGACTTGAAAAGGTCTGTTTGCCATATATATGAAATCGGTAGGGATAGTGACTTGATTCACTATACTAGGTAGTCTTGAGCAAAATGGCGTGTTGCCGAAAGGCATAATTGCACCCTTAAAGACTTGAAGAAGTTAATGTAGAACAGGACTAATCTACCTAATTATCTAGAAGTGTGAAAATCCAGCCTCGCACACATTCGTGTATGAGGCTGCCATATGAAGGTAGTATAATCCTTATAAAGAAAAATTGTATGCTCATTATGGTCATTGTTATTTAGTAAGATATCCTGACTACTCTAAAGGCTACAGATCTTACTGTAGAGAAGGAGAAACTAGAATAGTGGAATAAAAAATAACTAAGTTTTTGGAATATAACGTCTATGATGATGGTGGGCCCTTTGACCCTTCGGATGATAATAGGGTGGATACTACAGTTATTATGTACCCGCCACTTATACAATTAGATCTGGTGAATCTAAGTCTGTGTACCATGCCTGTACAAGAACAGGAACCCATACCTGTACACACAGAGATTCCTGGGGGTACAAGATCTAATGCAGTTATGAAGATCCACCAGAGTGAGATGATCTGCTATCCCATCTAATATCATAGTCTATTAGGTGAACAGGACTATAATATTAGACATGTTACGAATCCAGTTACTTTTACAGAAGCTATTTCTAAACCCAATGTGGAATTGTGGTAGGTTGTAATGACTGATGAGATGCAAGCCATGAAGCATGGTAAGGTCTGAGGGCTAGTTAATTTTGTAGCAGAACTGCAAAACTATCAGTTGTAAATGAAGTTTTAAGACCTAAAGGATTTCAGGATAAAGTTCAGTGATTTATGGGCTCGCTCAGTTGCCTGATGGTTCACTCAGAGAGAAATGTTGACTTTAATGTTACTTTTTTTCTCGTATCCTTTAAGGATACATTTTGAGTGATTATGGCAATTGTAGCTTATGATGATACAGAGTTATATCAGATGGTTGTCAAATCGCTTTCCTGAATAAAGACCTTTATAAAGTGGTCTATATGGTACAACCTGAAGGATTTCAAGATCCATATGGAACTGACATGGTTTGGTCATTATGCAGATCAATATATGATTTACATCAAACCTCCCAAAAGTGATACCTTCCATTCGATAAGGTTTGACCTCTTTTGGCTTCAAGGAAAATAAAGTTAAAAAGATGCTTGGACTATGAGGTCAAAGGGAGCAAAGTTATCTTGCTATTATTACATGTGGATGATATATTGCTCACGTCAAATTACTTGACCATGTTGTATAAGGTTAAGCAACTTTTGGTTAGAAACTTTGACATAAAGGACCTTGGCGTAACACCTTTTGTCCTAGGTATTCAAATTTACCAGGACAGATCTTAACACTCATCATATATCTCACAGAGTGCATACATTGAGTATATGTTACAAACATTTAATACGGTTAACTGTAAACCTGTCTTAGCACCTATCTCTCATAGTGAGAGATAATCTTTGGCACAGTATCCAAAGAATAAAGTAAAGAGAGAGGTTATGAGGAATGTTCCGTATTCCAGTACAGTTGATAGCCTGATGTATGCTCGGCTATGTACTAGGCAGGACATTGCATTTATTGTTTGACTGTTTGGTCAGAATCTGGTTAACCCAGATGTAGACCATTGAAATGCAGTCAAGCAAGTGTTGAGATAATTAAAGGGAATAAAGGATTATATGTTGACATATAGAAAAGTCAACAGACTAAACCTCGTAGAGAATTCAGATTCAAATTAAACTATGTGTCCGGATGATCGAAAGTTTACTTAAGGTCAATTTTTTTAAATTTAGTAGATGGTACAATGTCGTGGAACAGTGTCAAGTAGACACGAGTGATTTCCTCGATCATATATGTAGAGTGCATGCTATAGGGCTGCTTCACAAACAATTTAGCTCAGAAATTTGATTTTTGAGTTGTCTGTGGTTGATTCAGTAGCTAAACTGATTCGGCTGTAATGTGATAATCAAGCTACTGTATTGTTTAATAACAATATTAAATATCACAGGATCTTAGCATTTTTAAGACAAATATTTGACCATGAAGTAGTTGATGCAAAAAGATGACATTAAGGTTTGGAGCATTTAAGGACTGAGGAACTATAAGTCGATTCTTTAACTAAAGGACTATGCCCACTTGTGTTTGGAAGACAAGTATATAGTATGGGTGTTTTGAAGTCCTTAGACACTGTTAGTTAAGAGATCGTTATGTTTGCTCCATATACATTTGTACGTATTATGACGGTATGATGGTTCATTAATAAAGATGATCATTATTGATCCTCAGTAATACGTGTTATCATATATTGTCATAATACTTATGAGTCTTAAGATTTGTGTCAATCTTAAGCATTTAAAGGTCATTGAGCATATATATAGATTGACCTGGAGCCTATGTCATTTAGACGCATACAGTTTTATGCGAGTATCCTTAAAGTTTTACATGACATAGGGGATATAAGTTTTTAATCTCATAAAGGTTCTCTGATACAGTTTGGCATTCAGTTGGAGAACATAAAGGTTTTCTCTAATGTTGTTTAGCATTTGGTGAGAGCAAACAATTTTTCTCTAATGTTGTTTAGCATTCGGTAAGAGAAAACAAGATTTCTCTAATGCAGTTTAGCATATGTGGTTTAGGTTAAAGTTGGAGAAATCGAGACCTATAAACGAGGGTGATATAATTTAGATCATACAGGTATCATCTTAGTTTGTCACACTTTATTTTTCCATTCATGTTAGTGAGGTATTAGATATGCGTGATTGTATTGAATCTGTGTCGCACATGACACATGCATTTGATACTTTTTGGTATCGAAAGCCTTGCAAGACAGAATGATGGACTTTCGTTACCTTTGGATCAAATATTTTGTTCTTAAACTTAGTCGACTAATACAGTAGCGTAGGTTAACTGAGTTTTAAACTATTTTAAAACTTGAGTCAAAACTGCAATTAAGTATTGTCTAAGGAGGAGAATGTTAGACATTTTTTACTTTTCCTATAAAGTTGGACAACATTTAATTGCATTTTTTATTTTTTCAATTAACTTATTGGTTAAGTTACGTAATTTAATCTATAGAAAGAAAATAAAGTGTTCCAATAAATGATCTAAATCAATGGGTCAATGTTCAGGTGGAAAATAGATCTTAATCAGTATGGACCGAACCCATATCAGACTTGTGATGGGGAAGCGCGATATAAAAGATATATATAAATGTTAAGTTCTCTTGCAATTGCTCATATCATTGGTAAGCATAAGGATTCTCTGAACTATTAAGAGAGCTTATGTTTTGAGAAAACTATAGAAAGATGTTGACTGCGTTTTGATGATCAGTTCCCGTGAAGACAGCGGTGGATTCACGCTCATTTCGTCTTCGAAAAGCTCGTTTGAAATTATGGAACCGAAATCAGGTATTTTCTGCATTACTTCGTTTATTGTTATTTCACGTTCGATTTGGGATACGTAACTAAAGTATCGTTACGTGTTACAAATTTGTCTCATTCTCTCTGGTCCCCAAAAAATTCATTTTGAGGCCAAATGAAAGAAATAGAAAGAAATAAACACTTTTCTTATTTTAACAGAAATAAAAGAAAAATATTAACTTAAGAATAAAATTTCTTCTATTCCATTCAAATAAAAGAAGAAAAATAATGTAATGAATATTAATTAATTTGGAAGATTTGAAATAAGAAATTTGGAATAATTTCTTAGAGAAATTAAAATAAATAAATTATAGAAATAATTATTCTTTGTAATTTAAAACAAATATTAAAATTAATTTGATAAAGTTTTTTAATTATTTTAAATATTATCCCCTGAACTGGAAAAAAATTCAAACATCAATCACATTACAAAATATTGAAATTTTAGTTTAAATATTTGTTTAATTTTGCTAAAATTAATTATAATTAGGAGGCTCATTTTGCTTTAAACTTTATAGAAGAGAGTAGATTACATTTTACATTAAGTTTTGAGCCATAATTTAAAATCTGATCAATTCAAATATATTGTATTAATTTTTGGTCAATTCAATATATCATAAAATAAGAAAATAAATAATATTAAATAAAATAGTCAATTTTACTTTAATATTAAGCATCACGATCGATTCTAATTTAATACATAACATGTAACTTTGTAGATATGGCCAAATACTATATGTGCAAAATGACCATGCATATTTGTTCAAAATGAACATGCCAACAACATAAGCATTAACCGTGACAATTAAATTTATATAACATAAGAACAAAATTATTTATGCTCTTAGCTAGGTAATGGGAAATGCATCTTTTCTGTTACGGCAAACCATAATTATAAAGAAAGCAAACGAAAGCAATTTTAATTATAATTAATAATATGGGTATACATTTTCTTATTTGTTAATAGTTTAATTATTTTGATTTAATAAAATTAATAATAATCATTTTAGACATTCTATGTACTATTTTCTAATGTTTTAAAAACTGAATCGGAAATTAAACCGGTAAGATAAGAGGTTTAAAATTTAAAAGTTTCAACTGATATTATATCGTCATAAAAACGAGCTAAAGATTAAATAAAATTTAAAAACTGATTAATATTGTTAAATGAAAATTAATTGATTTATTTTAGTTTATAAGAACTTATTAATTAATTAAGAAATTGATTGATTTTTAACAATAAGAGTTAGTAGAGTAAATTGGATCAAAAAATTAAAAGATTCAAAAATTTTACGATTGAACCAACTGAATCAATTAAGTTTTTTTTATGATTGTTGTTTTCAATGACAATAAAGCCTCATTTCTTTTTATTTATTTTAGTATCACCAATAATATTAGAATTAAATGCAGCTTGGAAAATTAATTGCCACCGTAATAATATATTAATTATATATTTAAATAAATTGTTTAAAGATGCAAAGAGTTCAAACTAAAAGATAACAAGAAATTTAATAAATAGACTAAAAAATGAACTAACAACTAAAAATACGGCTTAAAGTACAACAGTACAACATTTGGACTCAATATCGTTTCTTCATTTGATTTAATTTACATTCATAAAAGATACAAGTCAACTTTGGGCAAAACGGGGAAATATAAAGAATTGTGGTTGAAGAATTTCTTTGTATCTTCTGTTGATAGGAATTGGCATTATATACAAATTATATGACTAACAACTTGCCTAAACTATAGAAGATAAATAAGTACAAAAAATTATCTTTAGAATATTACATATTCATAATACCATATTTACACCAAATATCCTACAACACCCCCTCAAGTTGGAGAATGAAGATCTCAAATGTCCAACTTGTGAAGGAGATACTAAAATTCTTATTTCCAAAAAGCCTTCATACGTATGTTAGCAAGTTGTTCAGTAGTTCGAACATGACCAGTAGCAATGTTACCAGCCTAGAATTGATCATTAACATAATGACAATCAACCTCAATATATTTCATCTGATCATAGAATACTGTGTTTGCAGCAATACGTAATGTCGCTTCACTATCACAAAACAAGCGCATGGGTTTCAAGTGGGCAATGCCAAGTGACTTAAGAAGAGACTTGAGCCATATGAGGTCCGAGTTAGTGGTGGCTATTGAGTGATACTCTGCTTCAGCTAAAGAATAAGATACAGTAGGTTGCTTCTAAGTCTTCCACGAAACAAGAGAATCACCTAATATAATAAAATATTAAGTAAGAGATTTGTGAGTCAAAGGACAGGAGGCCCAGTTCGAATCACAATGAGCACTAAGATGAAGATCATTGTCACAACAACGATGAAGGCTTTATCCAGGATGGCCCTTTAAGTAGCAAAGAATGTAGAGAGCGGCTTGCCAATGAGCATCTTTTGAAGACTACATGAACTGAGCAAGAACATGAACAATATAACAAAGCTTAGGTCGAGTTATTGTCAAATAAATGAGCCGACCAACAAGTCGTCAGTAATGAACAAGATGCTCAAAATTAGGTCCAGTGGCGAATGCTAGTTGATGATTCATCTCAAGGGGAAAATCACCTAGTTTTGTACTTAGGAGACTAGCCTTGAAGATGATATCCAACACATATTTTTGTTGGGATAAAAATAAACCATTGATGCCATGGGCGATTTTAATTTCAAGAAAATATTTCAGAGCACCCAAATCTTTATAGCCTCAGAGTTATTACCACCAATAATAAAATCATCAACATACACAATAACATACAATTCCACACCATTGTTAGAATATGAGAACAAAGAGTAATCAACATAAGATTCAATGAACCTAAAAGCTTTATGAGAGGAAGCAAGTTTAGCGAATGAGTTACACAGCGCCTAACGAAGACCATAAAGGGACTTACGTAGACTACAAACTTTGCCAGAAAAAGAACTAGAGAAACCAAGGGGCGAAGTCATATAGACCTATCCAAATCACCATGAAGAAACACATTGTAAACATACATTTGGTAAAGCTCCCAATGTTTAATAACCACAACAGTGAGAAAGACCTGAAAAGAGACCATTTTGGCAATAGAAGTGAAGGTCTCATTATAATCAACACCCTCAACCTGGTCATTCCCAAGTATAACAAGTCGAGCTTTATGACACTCAATCGTATCATTAGAATGGTACTTGACTCTATACACCCACATACGCCCAATGGCTTTCTTTCTAGGAGATAAATCTTCAAGGACCTATGTTCCATTTTTTTAAGCGCATCAATTTCTTCGCTTTTAGAAAATCTTGCTGGTTCACGACCTGCACTAATAGCTGTCAAAAATCAAGTATGTTGCTTAGAAAAATTATCATAGGTTACATAATTTACTACGTGAGACGAAGTACCTGAGGACAATGGCATCGTAGTTGTCGAAGAGGGAAGGTGTACACAAAGAGTAGTGTGGCATATATAGTCTTGAAGATGCACTAAAGGTTGTCGATTCCCAAAATTTCAACGAAAACCATCATCCTGATCAACTATGCTAGGATACAAGGGTAAAGGAGCCGACGAGCCATTGCTCCCCTTCGCTATAGTCGATCCAGACAAAGGTAGCTGCACATCAGGAGCTGAAGGAAAAGGCAATGGGTAATGATCCTCATTAGCAATGCCCAAAAAATCATTGTAATAGATAGAAGAATGAGGGGAAACCAAAGATGCATCCAAATCAGAAGACGGAGTTGGAGAATCATTAAAGGAAAATGTTGCTCATAGAAAAGAACATCCCGTAAAGTGAAGCAGTCGTCATTCTCAAGATCATATAATCTCCAACCCTTTTTCTCTCGAGGATACCCAACAAACATGTATTTGCAACTGCGAGAATTAAATTTATTATGATCTCTGGGCATTTTAGAGGCAAAACAAAGACACCCAAAAACCTTAAAATGAGTATATAAAGGAGGTCTCCCGTATAAAATCTCGTAAGGTGTTTTCCCATTGTGAAGAGAAGTGAGGTTCTATTAATGAGATACCTAGCTGTCAATATGCATTCCCCCCAAAACTCTAGACGTAGGTTGGCCTGAAAATGAAGAACACGAGCTACATTGAGAACATGACGATGTTTTGCTTCAACCCGACCATTTTGTTGAGGCATGCCAACATAAGAACTCTCAAACATAATTCCATTCTCAACAAAATAATTTTCCAAGCAAGTAAAGTTTGTACCATTATAGTGTTAGGAAAATTGACTAATTAAATCCCACAGGCAAAATAAGCAAGAAAATAACACACAGAAATTTAACGTGGTTCACCCTCTAATTTGGGCTGCATCCACGGGCCAAACTCTGAATAAAACTTCCACTAATGAAAATAGCAGGTACAGAGAGTAAAAATAATACAACAAAATAGTGGCACTCACATACAAAGTGTTTCCCAAATTTACTATCCTTAGGATAATATCCTCACTGTTTTATCACTTACCTTTTTACAAAAAATGTTTCCTAAAAATACCCAAAATCACTCTCTCACAAGAGTTTTAAAATACTACCACATATGTATATTATGCTCTTGTATGAAAGAGGGAGGGAGGGTCTTTATATAAACCCTCCACTGCCTCTTTCATGTCCACCATATAGCTTGTATGCAAACTGTCCACTGTGACAGCTTGCATGAAAGCTGCATGCAAGTTGTCTACAACAACTTGCTGTGTGCAAGTTGTTTACGACAACTTGCTTCTCCTTTATTTTTTTTAAAGATAACATATTTATGGCGGTACCATGTGTCGATACCGCCTTACAATTTCCCCCCTATTGACATATGGTATTTACTATCATTCCTACAGATGATCGACAGATCTCAAACTTTCCCCTGGGTTTGTCATCATATCTGATCCATTCTGATCCGTATGAATCTTCTCAAGCTGTAATAGCTTCTTCTCTAATATCTCTCTGATCCAGTGATATCTCACATCAATATGCTTTGATCTTGAATGGAATGAGGAATTTTTCCTAAGATGAATAGCACTCTGGTTGTCATAAAACAGTTGATACCTATCTTGTCGACAACCAACTTCATTTAAGAACTTCTTCATCCATAGGAGCTCCTTGCATGCTTCAATTGCAGCAATAAATTCATCTTCGGTGGTAGATAGAGCAACACATTTCTACAATTTTGATTGCCATGACACGGCTTGTAACACCCCCTTACTGTAGGGTACGCACTGGGACGCCCGCAGGTCATTCCTGTACATATCCTATGATAAGGGAGCGCTACGTGCAATCACTACAGTCACTCCACATGGCATCACATCAATTTTAATAATAAAGCATTAATTGTAAACCACAACATTTTTAAAATCAAACTCTTCCTCATTTCATTGCTCAAAATCAGCAGTTTATACATCATCCCATACTGTATAGTCTGTACATAACCTAAAAACCTAGTACAAGATACTACATGAAAGAGGAAGAATACATCAAAACCTAGCTAGGTCATCCCAAAAATCCCAGC
>JAOQMS010000174.1:0-11635 GCA_027563885.1 Erythroxylum longipes
CGCTCTTAGTTCAGTTCGGTAGAACGTGGGTCTCCAAAACCCGATGTCGTAGGTTCAAATCCTACAGAGCGTGATTCCGAATCAACAGACTCCATTACCGAGATATGACAACTCTTTTTTAATTTAAAGAAATAGTCAAAATAATTGTATCGAATCCATTTGATATTTTGGAACGAAAACGACCAACTAACACTTTGACTTTACTTTTTTTTTTGATAGGAAAAGCTAAAATGAATCAAAATAAGACAAGAGTACATCGTTGAGAACCGCAGGCTCCAGCCATGACGGACACTCTTCGACCCACACCAATTCATTCTCTATATTGTAAGAAAACTTAGCTAAACTATGAGCCGCTGTATTATTGTATTACCTTTCCTTCTCACATGATTCAAATCAGATGACCTTTTCTGGTGTGTTAGATCCATCAAGATAGGGCCAAATGGAGAAATCCTTCCTTCCTATGCGGAGCTCTTACCACATTAGCGTAGCGGAATCACTTTCAATGACTACATCTAGGAAAGGAATCCCATCTCCAATGCAAATCAAACTCAAAATCTCACCGCTGCAGCCTCCATTGAAGGACTCTCATCTTGCCTTGCCTAAAACTCCTCATCGACTTTGACCCTAATACAAAAAAAAACTGCACTATCTCGCAGACCAAAGCCAGCCGCATGTACATTTTGTAATTCAGCAGCATCTACATTCACCTGCGATTGTCTCAGTTGCTCCTGCTAGATGCCGAGATTCATAGGTTGTCCTTCTCTCTCCGGCCGGACCAGCCAGTGAGATTATCTACTTCAAATAGGTGATAGGCTCTCCAACCAACTCAGTGGATCTCCCTTCAGTCGTACACCTCCTATCTCCTCACGCATTGGAAAGTGCGCTATCGGACATCTCCTGCTGCCTTTCCCTAGCCTTGACTGATCTTCTTACTTCCTTCTTGATTTTCCTCGGATGTGAGGGATAGTGTCTCGTCTCATGGCAAGCAAGCCTGTCCCTCTCCACTACCTTAAATAGGTGTCTCCGTTGTGGTGTAGGAGTCTGGAGCAGACGTGGTAGAATCATAAGAGAGGGATTCCTCACCTGTTTGGCTCCGAAAGTAGTGAGATTCTTGCCATCTGAGTTCAGAGAGCTTGAAACCAAAGCTTGGCTTTCTTACTTTCCTTTCTCTTCCGGTCGAAATCGAAAGATTGACTTACCCTAATGGCATGGCACACTTTTTAGATGTGGTACTTGAATCAAGAGTACCTATCTCGTTTTCAGAGATGGTAAAAAAGTCTCACTCGGGAAACTAAGCTCTAAAGTAGCAGATAGCAAAACACTCCTTTTCTCCCTGGACCGGATTCTATACTTGATTCTTTATACGAAACCACCGGGAAAGCGCAGGCAAGGTTCGTAGCGTGAGGGTGCCGTCAGTGGCTCTCCTCTACTAAGGGCAATTCTCCCCTTTGAGTCTCTACCATAAAAAAAGCAATTGATTGATTGGAGGTAGAGTAAAACAAAGCAAAGCAAAGGAAGAGGCCCCGGACCCGTCTAGACCACGAGTACGGCTGTCACTATCCATACGTAGATTTGCTTTTTGCCATACTGGGCAGTTGAAGTGAAGAGCTCCAGCTAAGCGAACTGACTTGGGCAAAGGTGTAAGCGACAGATAGGCTGTTTACTTTCTTTCCTGCAACCGGGCCTACTTTTTTATTTGAGATTTTCTTAGCCGCAGTGATTATTGGGACCTAGCAAGGAGTTTATCCAGTGAGGAGAGAGAATACTATAAGTCGCATATACGCTTCTCTTATCTTTATATGTTTCTATTGAGATTTCGCATATCAGCTATAGGAGGTCATAAAAAGAGTGATATTTCGCCTATCTGCTTTAAGTAAACTAGTATAGAAAGAAGAGGGTCGCATATCGGTTGTCTTGGTTAAAAATATTAAGTCAATTTTTGGTAAAAGAACTTGCTCTCCCCCAGACAGGTCAAACAAAAAGAGTAGATCGTTCGACCTTTGTTGAGATCGTGTCCCTCTATTCAAGAAGCTCTTCTTTACAAGCGCTGAAAGTGAGTGATTCGTGATTAAACGAATCACTCACTTTCAATATCTAGAGCATGAAATCCGATGAACTGAGAGGTCACTCGTAAACAGCTACTTATACTGTAGACTAAGACCAGATAGCATAAACGATCTTCTTTGAATGAAACTCTCCTGCCTCCACTAGTCTTGATTATGCCTCTATACTAATCAGACTCTCTTGATCAAAAGGCTAGAAAGAAGGATTCTAGCACGCGGTAACTCTTTTTTATTGGACATTTTCCTTCGTGTCATGCCACTCTTTCTTTGTGGCTTCTAACCGGAAAAAAGGCTATGGTCTTTGATTGACGGAGAGTTCGGGTCTTGGACTGGACTTTCTCTCGGGGAAAAACCAACCCATCGGGTTAGTCGAACTTCTAACAGAGACTTTTGAATAAGAATAAGGGATCGCCACTGTACAAACAATAAAGAAAAGATGGGATAGGCTAACAACCGGAAATACCAGATAGCTTGATGGCTTACAAGTGGAAGGGAGAATTGCTTGATTACTGGTGCCTGGTCCCAACTTGATTTCGCTCGGGAATATCAAGTTTCGGTCGAGTCCGCTTCGCTCCTTTTAATACAATACAAATCACTCCTAGAAAGTAGGGGTTCAGCTTGGGGCTAAGGATCCACTTTTCATTAATATAAAAATGGGCGCTGGGTTCGACTTCTGATTTCGATCTCTTTATCCGTCCCTGGCTCACGCACAGGCGCATGTAAACTAAAACAAAGGACCTAAGTACAATTTCACCGCAGTTTGTTGAACGCGCACCATCCCTTGCCCGTGAAAAGCGCTTTTTCTGCTATTAATGTATTCATGTGCAGCCCTCTCTCTTAATCAATTACGACTTGTGGCCAATGGGGCATTCGTAAGACCGCCCCTTTTCAATACAAAAAGTTGGATTCGCATCACATATAGAGAAGCCATAAATCAACTATTTGACACAAGCCGTTCCTATGATCCCTGGTTTCTTCCTTATTTTCTTAGTACTTAGTGAGCCGGATTTCATGCGTAAGTGAAGTCGACACTTGAATAAAAGAAAGATCAGTCTCACCTGATCCGCCATATCCCTGCGGATAATCATAGCTTACAAGATCCATTTCTTTCTCTTACGTGCCAGTAAAGTAAAGGGCCAAGGCAAGGGAAGGGGCAAAGCTGTGAACTTGACTTCGCTTCTGTGCTTGCTGGCTAGCAGCGCTATAGGGCTTTTTTCTTCACTTTTTTGAAACTGAATATTATGGTAAAAAGAGATGTTCTAAGTCTCCTTTATTAGAAAGGGATTGAATCAATCACACCTTCAGCCTCTTTTGAGAGCTTAGTTTTGAGTAGACCAAATAAACCTCGGGCAAGAGTCCGTAGTTTTTATCTTTTTAGAATAGTTAGAATCTACATTTTCTTTCTCTACAAAAGTAGCTGTTTCCAGGGTTGACCTTAACCTTAGTTCAGGAGTGATGTAACTATAGATATATGCCGCTAAGGGCTTGCGTGCCTCGTACAGTAGCTACGTTCTGGTACGTCCTATGGTCTTCAGTAAATACCTGGTCTTTGTCCCCAGCTTTCAATTCAGTGAAGTTTCCCCAGCCGTGGGAAATTACTAGCAGACCGTCCTTCACCCATGATTTGAACATCTGCCCGGCCTTCTCGAAGGAAGAGAGAGGGAGCTCTCCTATATCATTAAGAACCGGACCTAGCATCACTGGGTGCTTTGGTTCTCGCATCCAATAGTTGTGGGGTGCTTATGCCGAAGTAGTTGGTGAAGCGCCCTACCACCTGCTTTCCTAATATTGATCTTCGCTCATACTACAAGGTTTGATGGAACTTCCAAAATTTCGCCAAAGTTCGAATAAAAGTTCGTCAATAAGTGGCACCTCCTCCAGCACCTGCTTCACCAAAGAAAGGTCTTGCTGATGTGGTCCAAGATGAAACCTTAAAAGGCTAGCCCCTTGCTTTTGGATTGCGGAGAGGTTGAAACTCTTGTATGATCCAGAGGGACCGGTGGCTAAAGCCCTCATCAACACTATTGCATGCGCATGAGAGAGGAATAGCGACCAAAGTTCTAGCTACTCTAGTCAAATCTGATTCTCAAGCCGGGTGGATAATCAGCCAAATCCCCTGTTTTCGAACTGATTTGTCCCGGCCACCCCGAAGGAAGATACTATTCAATTGACTTGACGAACGAGGCAATCTTCCCCGCTGCACCCGACTCTGACCTTGATTACTGACTTGCTACTAACTCATTGAGGAAAGCCATTCATCGCGTTCTGGTCACGCCCGTGATTTAGCGCTTTATCTTATGGCTAGGGACAAGTGATGGTTTTCCCTGTACAATAGACCCAGTAGATCCAGTTGATTATGCTCGCGCTCATGATAGGGATTCAGTTCCTTATCTAGAAGCATACCTGGATATATACTCATAGTGGCTTCCATACCTATCTCCGGTAAAGCTAACAGCATATCAACCTATGACTAGTAGACCCATACCAACAGTATACTTTAGCATTTCCAGATCTCTTTCGTTATCCTATGTTACGGGTTACGAACCCTACAGAGCAGATTGAATGCAATTTCATTTAGATCAGGTTCAAGATCCATACCCGGGCGGGGAAAGGAACAAGAGGGGGATGGCTAATTCCGGGAATAGGATCTAGCCCATACCCTTCTTCGACCTGCTCCTCGAAGCAAGTAAGGGAATGAAGATGATAGAACCCTGTTAGCAAGAAGGAAAGGAGTTGGCTTACCGCATTGGATAAGGGCTGGGGCGTTAACTAAGTACTAAAGCTGCTGGAGCGGCTGCCTTCGTTGATTACCCACGAAGGAATCGGAATCTCGCTACTTCCCCTTACTGTCCTAAGCGGGGGAGAAGGCTGTCAAAGTCGTTGACCATAAATCCGGTCTTCGAGAAGGAGCTGCTAAGGAAGAGAATACAGAGGAATTCGATCAAATGGTGGGTATCGTATAGTTGATTCCGGCTGCTTTTAGGAGCCCTCGAAGTATTCAAAAGGAATTGATCGAGGATTCTAAACCTTTTCTAGCCTACTCTAAAGTAAGAAAGCAGCTGCGGTAGCGAGTGCAATAGCATCCATGGTATTACGACAATGAGGATTCTCAATTTGACGGGCCTTCGCTCGCGGAAGAACGGAGCCGTAATAGCGAACTCTTTACATAACATAAAGTGAGTCAACTTGCTCGATGTAGGCTTGCTCCTCTTGGCGGCCTTCTTCAAGTAGGCTGATTTCTTCGCTAACGCTTGGGAATTCCTAGAGACTGAGCAACTAAGTTGAGTTCCTTGGCGATCTCACGCTTGTAGCAACGGAAGAAGAACTACCTACCGGAGGGCTTGACTTACACCGCAGAGTGGTTGCTGTATTTTTCTCATGTTCCTTCTCCGACCCTGCTGCATTGCTTTATCTGGCTGGAATGGCATGGGGGCCGCATAGGAAGATGTGAGTTCTATCATTCGCTCCAAGATAAGAGATTACAGCTCCTTCTGGGGCAGACAAAAGGGCTTTACATAGTCAACTTCCGGGATGACCTATGTTTGTTTGGAAGAAAAAGTGCTCTCTTTCTCCCTTCCGTGGGAACGTTCTACCAGTGTTCCCGCTGCCGATATACCTATCTATAGTGTAGTGGTGGTGTAGCGCGTTAGGGAGATCAGTCTCATCCATATCAATAACAAATGTATCTGCTATGAGTGAATCTACTCCGGCTCTGGGTGAAAGAACCACTGCTCTTGCCTTTGACCATACCTTTACCTATGCCTATATTCATATCTTCCAGTTGCGGACCCAGAGCGAGTAGTTGCTTTAGTAGAGCCGGTTGATTCCGGCGATTCTGTTGATGAAGCAGTCAATGAAGAAAGACATGGTTGAGTCAGTCGAAGAAGCAAAGGCAGGAGCAAAGATATAGACACCAGTCAATCCAGCAGCAGCATAAGGCCTAGTTCAAAATCCTCTAGCAGCAAAGGTAGTAGAGCCTACAGCAGCACTACCTAAAGTAGCAAAGCAAGTAGCAGCAGTGGAAGTCACAGTCGTTGTTGCAGAGTAAGCTAGAGGGTGACCAATCCCACCCCATCATGATTGGTGGCGACTCGGAAGGGATATGATTAACTAGTAACTAGGGCTATTCTTCAACTAAGGAAAAGCTATTAGGGATCTATTCTTGGGTAGGAGGGTCTCTCAATTCCTCGCATCTCGAAAGATTCAATCGCAAAAAGTATGTTCCCACGGGAAAGAAGACAGAACCATAAGTAAACTACTTGCAGGCATGTTTACATGATCTTCCTTCGATCCGAAGCTCTGTAGCGCTCATTGGTACAGTTAAGGCGCCATTTGGTTCCCGAATACACTGGTCCGTCCGCCTGAGAGAGAGAACTTTTCTCAATCTCAGTCCCAGATCCACTTTCGGCAGCCTCTGTTTCAGAGTGGAATACTTTACGTCCATTATACAGTATCCCACCCCTAAAGAAAGGCAAGACAGAAACGAGATCATATCCGATTCAGTTCGTAGGGAATCCGAGAGGGTCATTATCTTCCTCCGGCAGACGATCCATCCACTTTGGTACTTAGTTGCGGAATGCTTTCTTGAGTTAGTTCCTTTCTTTCTCGCTTCGCTTGCTGTAGTTCCTGCGATATCCCGCATTTCCGTACTGTTTTCCGTTCCGGCTCGTCCAAGTACGAGACCTACGGTAGCTGTTAAAACAGCGAGCCCAAGAAGCCGTATGGAGCCACTGTCGCATCGTCGGCGTGCTCAACGCCACTCTTTCACCCTAGAGCCTTCGGAATCATTCTACCGGCGGCCGCGGTGGGGCAAAACACAGCCTTTTAGAGTGACGAAGAGTGATCCCTCTCTTTAGGGACCTTTCATACACTGATTTTAGGGTAGGGTCTCTAGCCCATATCTCCGCTCTTTCTACCTTATTATCCTCGGGGAGCCTCCAAAGGAAGCTCTAATTCATTTAGTTTAGAGCGGGCAACAATTTTTTAGTTAGTCGAGTACTAATCCCGGTTGGCAACCTCTATCCAGCCCTAGATTCTGCTTAAGACTTTGTTGGATTTGAAACTACAGCCTCCGCCCTTGCTCCACCAGCTATAGCTTGGCTAGCTGTCCACCTCTGATCACCATCTGTTTCGACTCGTTCGTTACCTAGTGATGAGCTTGACTGGTGCTCTAAGACGAACGCGGTCCGATCTGGCAAAGCTGGAAAAATGTATGCTCTAGCTCCAAGATGAAAGTTTGAGTTTGGCCCCAGGCCCCTCTCTTAAGCAAAAAGCGTTGTTTCCTGGTATTCGGAACGGGCCGCAAGCCGCCGCCCATGCTTCAACATCTAAGTGTTCACCAGAAAAACCCTATTTTGGAAAAAGAGTTGGTAGGGCAGAAAGATTCGATTCAGTTCAGGGAAACCAAACAAATCAAGCCAATCGGAAATCATTTTCTCACTACGCGAATCCAAAATGAAACTCGGAGCGAGAATCAACATCCGGCTAGGCTAGGTCGCTTGGGGCTTATGGCGCTTCCTCTGCGGCTTCTCCCGCTTGGCTGCTTTCCGCGCTTAAAGAAGAGGAATTACTACTCCTTTCGAACAAATAGCAGTTGAGCTTTCCTTAGTAGAAACAGGCGAAACTGGAGCGGGAGCTACTGACATAGTTAATGTCCGAGGTTTACGTTAGCCTTAATCTAAGAGCAGGATAGATGCAAGAAGGGGTTGTGACAGTGCCACTAGATAGCTACCGGCTTGAACAGACAAAGCAAAGCACATTCGACGATTTGATGCCAAAGTCGCAACCAAGGAAGAGCGGAGCATGCTCCGACTCCATCCAGATGTCCTCTTGGTTGACCTCAGAAGCTTGGATTTCAAACAAAGGATAAAAAACCTGAGCTAGTGGTAGTGTTTCATCTGGAATCGGTCCTAGACATCCATACTCCTGGGTCACCTTTCCCTCACGTTTTAGAATGCTTGGCCCCCCGCGCCAAATCGATTTAGACATACGTATATGAGATTTATAGATTCCCCACCTTCTTCCATTTTTTTTTTTGCTTTAGCGGCAAGAGGAGAATTACCGCTGCTGAGTGAACGAAGGAGTCGAGCTTGTCTTGCCCCGAGACATAGGGCAAGGGGTGCTTTCAGCCATCTTAAGACTTTCGATTTTGAAGAAAAAGAACAGCCTTAGTTTGTTCGGATTGAGATAGAGAAAGAGCAGCCCTGGGCTCAGCTTTAGCTGATTATTCAAATTTCTTCATCTGCTCCTCTCCCGTCCGGTCGAGTCCGCTTCGCTCCTCTATTAAAAAAAAAGTTTAGAGTCATCTTCCCCGCTTTTCTTCTTCTTTCGTCGAGTGCGCGATCATGACACCACGTCCTCTTCCTATTGACGAGGGCCTTCTTTCTTGTCTAACGCATGTAAACTTCTCTTCTACCATTTCTTTTTATTTTGAGTTATAAGGAAAGTGCAAAAGAGCTTATAAGACGCAGAATGATTTCTTCCCCTTCAGGTCCAGCCACTCGACCACTGAATCTTTTTGTTTTTGGGAGGGAAGGAAAAAAGCTACTCTACTTTTAAGTAAAAGAACGTAGTAACTCTTTAGAAAGGAACGAAGGTACTCCACTTTGAAGTTGAGGGAACGAACTACATCCCCACTCCCCAGGTTCAAGGGCTCGTTACAGGAGTGAAAGAAGCAAGCTTTCAAGATAGAACTAGGAGTAAGCAAGCTGGAAAGTGCGAACCAGGTATGTAACTCGTTTTCTCTATTAGTACTTGATTTTATTCTACTACTTCCCTCTGATTTTCAGTTGAGCCTCTACCCATCCGAGGGTCTTGATCAAGGGTACGGTCGAGTGACTACGTTCCTCTCGCTTCGCTCGAACTTCACGTAGTCCACCCTTCTTAATGTCAAGAAAGGATCCACCTCTTTTTTTCTGTCTCTACAAGTGCTTCTTTTTGATCTCCCTATTCAAAAAAGACGGTCTAGCTGACCAAGTGGTCTTTCTAGCTTTTCATCCCCAGTAGGCAGTAGGAGTTCATGATTTCAATCCTTCTTGACGAGGCGGCGCATCCAGCAGGAATCGAACCTACGAATTTGCCTCTTGGGTGCTTTAACCATTCAACCATGGATGCATAAAGACTCAGCGAGTGAACTAGGGGCTCCACACCTTTTCGAGCTTCTATTTCTTCCGTTAAAGGAGATTCGAGAAAAGATGGAATAGGAAGACGTGTTTCCAGAACAAAGAATATACGGGTTGAAAAGGGGGAGTTAGCAAAGTTAGACAAGATTGGAATGGGCATAGGAAGATGTATGGCTGTACCAGATCGGCTAATGCTTCCAGGTTGATGCGATGTATTCCACCAGTTGACTGAAGACTTGATTATTGGTATATCGATCAGTCCAGCACGGATTGAAATAGAAGCCGGTTCGACAGAAAGCTTTTGAAAACGCAGTGCACCCAGGTAAATAAGGAACAAGATGAATACAGAAGTTAAACGAGCATCCCACACCCAAAAGGTGCCCCACATCGGTCTTCCCCGAAACCCCCCAGTAACTAAGGTAAATAACGTAAAAAAAGCACCCATTTCTGTACCGGTTCCGGAAGAGCGAAGAAGAAGGGGATGTTTTGTTAATAGGAAGAAGAAAGTGTTTATAGCTGTAGCGATATAAACAAGAATACTCATCCGAGCCGCAGGAACATGTACATAAAGAATACGAGAATTTCCACCTTGTTGAAGATCTAGTGGTGCTACCCGAAGACTTAAATGAATAGCCATCGCTGTTAAGAAAAACAGAAATCCAACGAACGCATAGCTTCTGGTCTTTGACATAAAAAAAAAAGGTTGTAAAAACGAAACGGGCATGTTATACTTTTTTTTAGCTAGTGGAACAAGAAAGACATGGATCGTCTATTCAATAAGCAATCAAAGGATTTCCCCCAACGAAGAATTCCCCTTGCTGTGTTTTCGCTCTACTCCTGCGTGGTGTTCCTTGCTCGCGGAGCGGCATACCGAAAAAGAAAAATCAGAAAAAATCAAGGGAGCTAGCAGCTTCCATAGCTGTGTTAGCTAGGCCACCTGCCTGATCATCCTTCTTTTACAGAAATTACTGGATCACATCTTTCCTATGCCGTTTCCGGGGCAGCTCTTTCCTATCTCATGTTGCTATTTTAGCTGTCATTGCCGTTACGTTACATATTTTTTGGTTTCTTTGACCCGGGAAAGGCAGAAAGGTTGGTTCTTCGATGACCCTTGGCATGGCATAGTTAAGATTGAACGAAGAGGGGAGTAGCGGACCTACGGAGACTTTCTTCTAATCCCAACTCCCCCAATGAAAAAGGAAAGAACTAAGCCGGAACGCTGAGTCTAAGCCTCGCAAGCAGGAACGAAAAGCCGGAAAGGAAGAAGAGGAGGGAAGAAGCAATAAAGCACAGTGCACCGAGATTCATTCATTTTTGTTAAAAGAATTCAGCTTGGAATGAATGAATCTCCAAATAAGGATGGGGGGTGGGTTCCAGGTAGAAGAAAAGAGGAAACAGTCATTTTTAAAAAAAGCCAATTGAATTTCCATGAAAGGAAGGGCAAAGAAGGATTTGGTTATGGTAGGAATGTGGGTACGTTTGAACGACTAAGGTTTATGGGTGGAGTCCGTCCCATCTCTGAAGACGAGGGAAAGGTATCGAGATTTAGCGTAGAATGAAAGCGCGGGAGACAACGGTAGGGCATACCCAAGCATCAGGAGATGTGAGAGACCTCGCTTGAAGAAGCTTATTGTGTGTGAAAATCAAGTCGGGGAATCGTTGAATTGACTCCGCAGCTGAGCAAGCGCTCGAAACATAGCGACGGGAATGCCTTGAGCGAGCCGAGTGCGTATCCCCAGAGTACGATGCCCTAGATCCAGCGCCAACCGATCTAGTTGCTTTGGCCGGGCCAACCATTCATCTATTCGACCGCGTTTCCGCTGTTTTTTCCTTAAGAGATGCCGGCTTCTGGTGTGGTGGTTGGAACCTTGTGAAGGACCAAGCAACAGAACGTTATGGGGTAGTTCCAAAGGAAATGACGGATGGTGTAGCCAAGCGAATATGAGATGCTAGTGAAGTCTTACGATTCTTCGTAATTCCCTTTCTATCCATTCCGATATAGCCAGAGGGGGGCTGTGGGTGTGCTGGTTTTAGCTTCCATACCATGTCATTAGGGTTTGTATTTTGATAGGTTTTCTCCTGGCTGCTGTAGTTATTGGACCTTCGAGAACTTAAAAATGGAGATAATAAATTGAAAAAGGGGGTTATTGACCAAATGGCCCAACTCGACCCACATCCTTTCTGGAGGGAGGAGCAAAAGAGACTGCTTTTCAAACTGGATCTGTAACAGGAAAAGCAAAGACTACCGATCGTTCGGGGATTGATTAGTAAGCTTGCCCCGGTAGGCCGTTGATCCACCAGGTCCCACCCAAACCCCATGTCTGGGTCATTTACTAGCGAAAGTTCCCTGTCGAGAGGGAAGAGAAGAGAAGTTACTTCGGGGCTTAAGGTAGTTCAGTCACCCTCAGGTCATAATAGAGTCTAGTATGACATCGGTAGGAAGATAATGCA
>JAOQMS010000174.1:15308-28025 GCA_027563885.1 Erythroxylum longipes
ATCAGAGAAAAGAAGATAACCCGATAATGGTCAAGGTGTTCTCTTTGGGAGATAAACTCACGTATTAAGATATTCTGTATGCGAGTTGGACTTCAAAAACGGGGTCCAAAAAGTATAAACCTAATGCCTCATTCTATTTATGTGAAATTGGAACTAGGACAATTAAAACCTACCAACATATGTTTGCAATTAGCTGATAGGTCAATTTGTTATTTGAAAGGAATAATGGAATATATGTTAGTGAAGGTTGGACGATTTGATTATACCCGTAGACTTTATGGTTTTAGATATGGGGGAAATAAAGGAGCAAGAAAAGGAGCACACCATACTCTTTGGGAGACCTTTTATGGCCACTAACACTTTGATTGAAATGAAGAATGGGAAATTGGCCATGACTTTCTTAGGAGAAACAATATTATTTTCAATCTTTAATGTTAGACCTATTCCTATTAATGCTATTTATAAGGGGTGTTCTCTTATTGATCAGATTAATGCTCTATGTTTTGATTTTTCCTTATAGGAAAAAGAAACAAGGGAGTTAGGCTTGGTTTTCATAGGAGGAGAATTTGGCAAATTCTTAGAGACAGCCTCTAATAAAGAGAATAATGCAACCCCACCAAAAGTAGAGCTAAAGAAGTTACCTGAAAATTTGAAGTATGTGTTTTTAGGTGAAAGGGAAACATATTTGGCCATTCTTGCAACTACTTTCGATGCTGATCAAGAGGAAAGAATTTTAAGTGAGATGAAAAGATTAAAAAAGGACATAGGATGGAGTTTGAGTGACATTAAGGGAATTAGTCCCTCTATGTGCATGCATAGGATTATCCTAGAAAAGGGGGCTAAAGCAGTGAGAGAGACCTAAAGAAAACTCAATCCTAATATGTGGGAGTTAGTTAAGAAGGAAGTTTTGAAATTGCTTGATGAGGGAATGATTTATCCAATTATGGATAGTGAGTGGGTGAGCCCAGTGCATGAGGTTTCGAAAAAATTTGACTTTACTATTATTCGAAATGATAAGAATGAGTTAGTACCTACTAAGACTACCACTAGATGAAGAATGTGTATTGATTACAGGAAACTAAATGCAGAGACCAAAAGGGAATATTGTCCTCTCGCTTTTTATTAATCAAATATTGGATAAACTTTCTGGACATAAGTTTTATTGTTTTCTTGATGGTCTTTCAGCTTATTACCAGATACTAATTGCTCCTTAGGACCAAGCAAAGATCAAATTCACTTGTCCATTTAGGATATTCGCTTTCAGGAGGATGCCATTTAGCCTATATAATGTGAATTTATCGAGGTATTTATAAATGATTTCTCAGTCTTTGGTACCTCTTTTGATGATTGCGTAAATAAGCTAACTCATGTTCTTGAGAGATGTATTGAATGCAACTTGACTTTAAGTTGGGAAAAGAGTCATTTTATGGTGAAATAAGGAACAGTCCTAGGTCACGTTATACCAAAAAGGGGAGTCAAGGTTGATTATTCTAAAATTGAAGTTATAGAAAAACTTCCACCACCCACTTCTATTAAAGGTATTAGAAGTTTTCTAGGACATGCTAGATTTTATAGGAGATTTATCAAAGATTTTTCTAAGATAAGTCATCCTTTTTGCCAACTGTTAGCAAAATATGTCCAATTTGATTTTAATAAAGAATGCCTTAATGCCTTTAATATTCTTAAAGAAAAATTATTCTCTGCACCGATTGTTGTGGTTTATGATTGGTGTTTACCTTTTGAAATTATATGTCATGCTTCTGATTTTGCTGTGGAGCTACTTTGGGCCAAAAAATTGAGAAATATTTATGTGTAATTTATTATGCTAGCTTAGCTTTGAGTGATGTACAACTAAATTACACAACCACTGAGAAAGAATTGCTGGCTGTGATTTTTGCATTGGAAAAATTTAGACCTTATTTATTAGGGTCAAATATCATAATCCATTCTGATTATGCAGCTCTTAGATATCTTTTTACCAAAACACATGTAAAACTGTAGTTAATTAGATGGATTTTGTTATTACAAGGGTTAGCTCATAAGGAAAGTTCTCAGTAATCACATAATTATTTTTTTGTTCAAGAGTTTTGGATTCAGCTATTTTGTTATTACAAGAGTTAGCTCGTAAGGAAAGTTCTCAGCAATTGAATAATTATTTTGTTGTTCACGAGTTTTGGAAACTCTTGAACAACAAAATAATTATGCAAGTGATAAGAAGTTTCCTGATGAGTAGTTATTTGTTGTAACTAAAGTGCCTTGGTATGTTGACTATGTGAATTATCTTGCATGTGGCATTTTGAGACCTAACATGACTTCCTAGGAAAGGAAAAGATTCCTTCACTTAAGCAGGTATTACTTTTGGGATGATCCATACCCTTACTCGATTTGCAAGGATGAAATCATTTAGAGGTGCATTCCAAAGGACGAGCAGGTAAGTGTCTTAACCTTTTGCCATGAACTCCACTGTTGAGGCTATTTTAAAGGGCAAAAAACTACTTCTAAAATTCTTCGAAGCGGTTTGTATTGGGCCATCTTGTTTAAGGATGCTCATTTCTTTTGCATGAAATGTGATAAATGTCAATGAACTAGAAATATAAGTAGAAGAAATGAAACACCCCTAACTAACCAATTAATTATTGAATTATTAGATGTTTGGGGTATTGATTTTATGGGTCCATTTATTAAATCTTATGGATTTGAATATATACTTGTTGTAGTTGATTACTTATCTAAATGGGTAGAAGCAATACCTAACTGAAGTAATGATGCTAATGTTTTTGTTAAATTTTTTAATAAATTTTTTTTAGTAGGTTCGGGATTTCACACGCAATCATAAGCGATGAAGTCATTTCTGCAATAAGCTTTTTGAGAAGCTCATGAAGAAATATGCCATAACTCACAAGGTGGTGACTCCTTACTATCTACAAACTTTTGGATAAGTGGAAACAATTAATAAATAGATTAAGGGGATTTTGGGGAAGACTATGCACCCATCGTTGAAGGATTGGTCAACAATGTTAAATGATGCATTATGGGCATATCGCATGGCTTACAAAACCATCTTAGGAATGAGCCTTTAATGGTTTGTTTTCGAGAAGGCCTATCGTTTACTAGTTAAGGCTGAGCATAAGGCATTGTGGGCAATCAAAACAGTTAACCTGAATTTGAATGATGGAGGACGGGAGTGTTTGCGTCAAATTTCAGAATGTGATGAACTCCGCAGTGAGGCTTACGGGAATTTCAAAATTTACAAGAAAAGAACAAAAATAAGGGTCTTGTCCGTAAGTTCCTCATACTTGGAATAAAAGTTCTATTTTATAATTCTCAGTTGTGTTTGTTTTCAAGCAAGTTGAAATCAAAGTGGAATGGGCCATTTGAAGTAATCAAGGTCTTTCCATATGGAGTCGTGGAACTAGAGAACCCCTAAACAAAGGAAACCTTTAAAGTGAATGGCCATCGGGTGAAACCATATTTGGAAGTAGCAATTGAGAAGAAAATCCATCAATTTAAGAGATCCAATTCAAGCTTGGCTATTTGTCATCCAGCTATATGACATTAAACAAGCGCTTAATGGGAGGCAACTCATATAATTTTTATCTTGTTTTTCCTTTATTACAGTTACGTGACTCTTTATGTGTTTTTTTTCTTTTATTTAATTTTCTTCTTATCTTTATAAAATTTATTAAAAAAGAGTCACACTGGTGACTCGGGGAGTCATACGTGACTTGGGAGTCACACTTGTGACTCTCTTGCCCCACCACATTTTAAATACCCCTAATATCTAGTTTTACTTATCTTCATCTTTTTCATTGTTTTCAGATTGGTTTCAGCATTCCCCCTTGCAGTCGTCGCTGCTCGCCTAGATAACCCCTTACAGCCACTGTATCACACTCTTTGCCCAAGTGTGCGACCATCGCACACTCCTCGCCCAAAAACACATGCTTGTGCCCAAGAACACATGCTTGTGTGTCACCCCTGACAATCGCCGTAATTAGCACTAACACTCCTCCTAGCTCTATTTTCTCTAGCCAACACTAACCCACACTCGTGCAATCTTCTTCAGCCAATACCAAAGCATTCTTATGAGCACCACCAACTTAGCAGAAGCACACCCACATTGCCTCTACCGACGTAGCCAGATATGCCTCCAAGAATGAGACAACCCAGAGTTCACTTGTCTCCACCACACGATCAACCGTTCCCAAATTCAGGTATCCTATGCCTCAAATTTCAAACTAAAGACCACCAGCAAAGGCACGCCTTTCTTAAGGATCGTCAAATTATTCCAAATAGAATTTTAGATTCTCAAGTACTTGTTGAATTAGGAATATTTGATTGAGTCCATGAGTTGTTGCGAAATGTAGATCAGGAAATTTTTTTTAATTTAGAAAAAATTCTTATATGGAATTGACATTAGAGTTTCTGACCACTTTAGAAGTAGTCCATGAAACTACTGCTAAGGACACTATGGGTCGTCTTAAATTTTGATTGATGAATGCATATCATATGATCACATTAGAAGTAGTGAATGCTATTTTTGGCTTTCAAAATAGTCATTTATATAAATATCATAGGGATATTATGGCTAGCAAATTTTGGTTCCAAGTGACCACTTCCAGGAAAGTGTTTTTCCCTCAGTCGGTCTAAACCATCTACCATTGTGGACTTTGCCCTTTGCTATCTCCATCGTTTTTTTAACTTCTACACTATTCGGTAGAGGAGATAGCCATAAAGTAGTTTCCAATACTAAATTATTTATTTTGTGATGTATGATACATACCAAGCCTTTTAATGTTGGGATTCGGTTATGTGTGCATTTAAATGAAGTGGCTAAATCTAATGCAGATAAAATATTAGTTGGGGCATTCGTGACCCAAATTGCATAACATTTTGGCCTACTAACTAAGAGAACACCAATGCGGCTAGTTTGGGCAACTCGACTCTTGACTTGAAATCTTTAGTGTCGATGAAGGTTAATAGGTGGTAAGGTGATCGCTATGTTCTTATCCATGACAACATGGAGGAAGCTTCGAGCAGCAAGCGAGCTTGAGTTATAGAAGTGGAAGCTGCACAAGAAGATGATGTTCTGCCACCCTAAGCCATTCATCTGACTTCTCCAACTACTTTCGTGGAGTACCAATCACTGTTAAACCAATTAATAGCATTTGAATAGTGGACAAATGAGAGGCTCCATAACATTGAGGCTAGTGTGGTAGAGATCATAATGTTTATGGCCAATTTGAATGCTCGCTTCAGATAGCCCATACCCTCGTCACAGTATCGTATTTCTATCCTTATTATTTTTATTGTTTGTTGTTTTAATTTTTTTTGGTTTTAATCTTTGTCCTTGTTTGCGTTCTTTTGCATCTTAGATCCTTATTTTTATTTTCATATCACATTGAGAACACTGTAGTATTTAAGTGTGTGTGGGGGGAGTATAGTGAAAAAAATGTTATGTGTTTCTTTTCCCACTTAATAGTTAGAGATGCATAGTCATGACATAAACTCGATCGGGATTAGAAATGCATAATATGAGTGAATGAGTATGCTTGCATGCTTATAATGATTAACTTGGATTTCTATTAAAAGGAAATTAGCTTATTGTGATAGATGAATGACAATTTTCATTTGGTAAGAATTTGAGCCTTTTTGATCTATTAAACACCAAATTCAAGTATTCTTGATTGATAGTGTTATTTCATGATTAAAAACTCTAGAACTTGCTTGCAAATACTAGTTGAGATATCATAATCTTATGCAAATGTTGAAATGATAAAGGCAATTAGGATTTACCCCTTTTGATTAAAAAGCCACCGTAATGTTAAACTTAGTGAGCCCTTTTGAGCTTAACACGAAATATTTTCTTTCTTTAAACCTGAAATATGAGCCTTAACCTTAATTATTTATCCTCTTTATTGCACCTACCATAAGGTAAGTTGAGCATTTGAAATGGTATTCCTAGGTTTAGGAAGTAATTGCTTGAATAAGTGTGGGGGGTCATAGCATATAGTTGGCTATTGCATTAGGAATGGGTATGGTTATAGTAATTATCTCTCCTCTATATTTTTCTTTTGATTTCCTAGTTTTAAACAAATAAGAAAAGAAAACAGAAAGAAAATAAGAAAAAAATAAGAAAAAAGAGAAAGAAAAAGAAAAGAAAAGAAAAGAAAAAGAAATAGAAAAGTAACAAAGGAAAGAGAAGACAACCAGAAAATGAAAAGAAAAGGAGAGACGTAAAAATGGGGAGTGTTAATTTTGGTAAATGAGAAGAAAAAATTTGAGTGATTTATGGTTCATTATTCTATATTATTTTAAATGCTCAATTTGTGTTGTAGTTTTAAACTACGATTTTTCTTTTTCCTACCCTTAACTCGACCCCATTACAACCAAATAAAGACTTTTGGATTGATGTTTGTGTTTGATATGAGTAGTGGAGATTGGATTAGTAAGCAAGCTTATGGTAGCTACCTTTGCATTTGCAGTGTTATAAGTTATTTTTCTTCTCTCAATCTTTCAGGTGCCTTATTTTCAGATTAAGGAAAATAACTGGACTCTGAATGCAGACATGAACGATCGATGGAATTTGAGGTTTGACTTGTAAGGAAATGGATTAGAGATGTTCTTTTGAAGTTGAGATTTGCAGCTGCAAAGTTCATGTTCTTTTTGTTTGACTTAGTCGTGAATATTATAAGATGTCTAATAGTACTAGGTTGTACTTCTTGTGTATACAAAATACAGAGTAGGGGATCGGTGCAATTTGTTTGTTTTATTGATTTTCTTTAGCAATGATCTATGTGAATTGTATTGATTGGTTACCACCAATTGCTATATTAGTCGTTCTAACAGCCAAGTAATAACAAAGTTTTGTTTCTATCTTCTCTCTCTTTCTCTGATTTTGATTTAAATTAAGTTTTTATGTGATTAATTTATTATAATAATAATGAATTCATTATAATTTATTATTATAATGTGTGTGATATTAAAAAAGATGCAAAAAGCAAATTGTAAGCTTATTATTTTACTAAAAAAGGTGGAATCGACGTAAAAAACTGTCTAAAAGTGAAAAATATCGACAGAAAAAAGCATCTAAAAGCTTACATAAAGCGTCTAAAATAGCATTTATGTGTCTAAAAAAATTATCGAACATGTCTGTTTTTGACGCATCTATGTGTAAATAGATTTTCAACATTTAGATTTTCGACGCTTAGATGTGTAAAAAATCTATGTTTTTTTGACGCTTAGATGCGTAAAAAATCTATGTTTTTTCGATAAATCTATGTGTCTAAGAAAACCGTCAAAAATAGTTTTTGTGACACTTATTTTTTTACACTTTATAAAGCGTCTAAAATTATTTTTCAGACGCAAAAAAAGTCTCTAAAAACTCCACCTTTTGTGTCATTAAACTCTATATTTTGTTGTAATGGATGAATCTTTTTATTTCCGTGATAAGTTGATCTCTTTTTCTTAAGGATTAATGTAGCTATTTTAGTCAAATATGCATGATTCAAGGACTATGTTGTTGTCTTATGTTTGCTATAGTTTTTGAGCTGAATAGATGTAATAGCATGACCAAACTTTGCATCATTTTTGTATTAAATGAAGGATTGAGAGGAGAAGTTTAATATAGAATGGGAAACTATAGGCACTTAAGTTATGAATTAAAAATATATTAAGTGGGTAATTATTAGTTGGGTTTAATAATTAATTTGGATGAAAAACTTGTCGAATATGAAAGTTAGATTAGTTTGTTATTTAAATAGATTTTAGAACCCAATAGGTAATTTTAGTAAGACAACTATCCAATCATTTCCCCTTAGTCATGCATAGGAGATTAAATTAGTGAAATTAATTCTCAAGAGTTTCCCACTTCAATTAATTTATCCGTTTTTTTCTCTTACTGAATTCCATTTACTTTTTAGTTTAATTTTTAGTTTTCTTTAAGGCCTTCACTCCACAAATCGGGATATAATGTTTAGGATTACATCTGTTTTGAATTTTCAAGGTTAATTTACGTGAACCAATTTCACCTCTGTGGGAGACGACCCTAGGTAATCAACTACAACTACCTCGTATACTTACGAGTAGGATAGCCTAGGTATTTTTAGAACTTATTTTGGGTATAGCATGAACCTTTGCCCCTTATATTTAAGGTCAGTAAGCTCCACATCTTTGGTGCATTTAAACACATTCATATTATAATTATGTAAGTGAGAATTGCTATCTGTATCTGATTTATAGAGAGTTTTGTTGAAATCGAAACAAGTAAGCCAATGACCTAATGCAGAAGTTTTTATGCTTCTCAGAGAGTTCTAAATCTTAGTCCTTTGGAATGTAGTATTGAAACAATAGATAAAGGTAGCTAGATTAGTGGTTTTTTCCATTTTAAAGACCAATCTCAAGTGAATAAATTGCTTATTTGTTTCCAAGAACTCCACATTTAATAATTCCCCATTATATACAATAATAATTCTTACATAGATATGGCGATGTTGATTTGAGATAACTTTCCATTGAGTTCCTAAGCTTCTAAATTTATTCAAGTTTTCTTTTTTAATTTTATTTTTTAAAAGAAAAAATAACAAAGGCTTCTCCCTTATCACCAAATCCCTTAATGCATTAAGCTTTGATGGGCTTTTAATATCTCTCACATTCCACACTACAATGATCATTTAAAATGCCTTTACCTTTAGAGCTTTTCCTATTGCTCAAAATTTTCATCCTGATTGATTTCCTATTGATGATGTACCTCGAGCTATAAAGGTTTTGCGGTTGAAGTCATTTTCTCTCTACCAAGATCTTGGGTTTGAGGATGGGCCCGCTCCTTTACTAAGGTAGTATCTATAGAATCCACTATTGAGTTTTCAACTTCTATCTTCTTATTGACCTCTTCCAAACTAAGTTCTTTCAAACCCATCAACTCTAAAAAATCTTCCTTTTTGAACATTTTTCTAGTGGCTTTCCACTCCTTTCATTGTGCTCTTAAGGAGGGCCTCCTCTGATAAGTTACTAGGACTTTGTCCTCCTTAAGAGAATTACCATACGCTAGTCTCATTATATGGATAATATTCTTCATTTCTTTATATATATCCATGCTAATGGCAAATCCAATTCTTTTCCTTATGGAAGTGTTTTCATCTATGCATAATGGCTACCCCAAATAACAATCTAACAAAATTAAGCCCTTAGCGGTATAATATTCCAAGGGAACATAGTGTATATTCAACTATAATGGAATGTTCTTCATTCTGATTTTCTCAAGCTCCATTCCTAGTCTTCAATTTTGGAAATGGAGAGAGATAAGAAATGTGCCATGGTCCTTCCTCAATCGCCTTTTGTACTTCTAATTTTGAGTTGATTGTGAAAATTAGATTATCATCCTTTGTCAGCATAACTTCGAACAATCCCTTACCTTTCCAATGTCTTTGAGCCCATGGTTGGATAGCTAAAAATGGAGGCCTTTTTTCCATGAAAAAGTCTAATAACGATGCTTCCTAGTCCTAGCTCTTTCCTGTAGTATGTCAACTCTTGCAGCCACCATTATCTTCCCATAATGCTCAACACGGGTTGCTAGGTCAAACAAAAACTGTAAATGCAATAAATAATGATAATATAAGGTTATATTATGATTGTAATAATAAATATTTTTATGTAGACATTAGCGAAACTGATGATAAGTTAAACCCCATTGAACATTGCTTTTCTTCTTTAAACATGGTATTTATCAAATTTCAATCAAGGTTATGGATACCAAATTCAAATAGAAATGTAAGATTTAAATTTTTTAACTTAGATGATAAGTTTGTAATTAACTTTTAAAAAAGCACAAATTGATACAAATGTTGGGATATAAGTGGGACATCTTCCAAATATGCAATTAGTTTCATATATTAACAAAGGTTTAATTTAAATGAAAATTTCAAAACTTATTATAAAAGAGAAACCTATCTTAATTATTTGTAGTAGTGCATTGAATCTCTAAATGCCTAAGGTAATGTTATGTTATGGAATATGAGTTGACTTGCCCATTAGAAAAGATAAAAAGACTATAAAAGCCTAAAAAGTATATAGGTGATCCATAAAAGAATCCAAAAAAGGAAGTTGAGAAATGAAAGAGTGTCAGTGAGGTTTCAGCATTAATTGCAATATGGACAAAATAGAAGGGGCTGCCTAGGAATGATAGATCACTAATAAGTGAATTTAGATATCATTACAAGTTTTATGTATGATTGTAGATGCCATTAATTTGAATTGTAAATGTGTAATAAAATGATTTTTTATGCCCATTATAGAGAAAAAGAGGTAGAATAAGAAGGATACGAGAAGAGCCGATTAGATCTGATCCATTCAAATTCCACAGATCCAGCCAGTTTAGTTTGGTCCTATCTGACCTAACCCTATAACTGTAAATGGTCGACATTTTTTGGCCAATAAAACGGGAAGAGGGGGAGTAGCGCCCATTATGTCTCTGGGCACGAGCAGGAACTTGAAAATGGAATTGTTGATCAAATACATGTAAATAAGGGAACGACATATTACAAAAAAAGTTTTCCTACAATAGATCATGTGGGAAAAGTGTTTCTAAATTATTACTATCTACCATCTCATATATGATTACTGGTCGAACCAAAACAAAAGAGTTTTTCTTAGTTGGTGTGATCTGTTTGACATAGATCTAATTTTTAACTTTTTTTGTTTCCTTAAAATGTATTTTTATCGTTCTCCACTCGATGAAAGAAGAAGAAAAGTGGGGAAGATGAATCTAAACATTTTTTTAATAGAGGAGCAAGGAATACTCAACCAGACGAGAGAGGAGTAGATGAAGAAATTTGAATAATCAGATAAAGCTGAGCCCAAGACTACTCTTTCTCTATCTCAATTAGAAAAACCTAGGCCATATGAATCTAGTGACTATTGGCATGTTTAGTCAGGTCGTGACCATTAGACCACCTATTTTGAGTTATATACACAGAAGGCAAAAACATGTGTAGAGGGCGTGCGACCCAACAACTCAACCAAGTAGCAATGGGGGAGAAAACATAGCATGTTACAATAAAAGCTTGATTTGAGGCGTCAACGAAAGACTACCGCTTGTTCAAAAAATAAAATCAAGCCCCTGAGTGCCCCGGAATGGGAGTGGAGGATGTAACCCCTTTGGACGACTACTTTGTGCTTGTCAATATCATTCATTCTTCTGGCCAAGATCAGTTTCGTCTAAGGCCATGCTCGATTCATGACAAGCTAGACTAATGACGGTCTTCCAATGACCGAAAAAAGTCTTTAATGATGATGATCAAACCTTGCTTTGGATGTGAATAAGAAGGAAGCTTCTCACAAATATTCACCTTTAGATATAGACTAGCATAGTATCTTAATTAACAGTTTCTTGAACTTGGTTGCACTCGCAAGGACTCATCATATATTTACTGTGGGATTAATGTTGATATCCGTTCCTACTTCACTGTAGCTACCATGATAATAGCAGTTCCTACTGGAATCAAAATCTTTAGTTGGATCACTACCATATGGGATGGTTCGATACAATACAAAACACCCATATTATTTTCTGTAAGGGTCAAACTAGTGCTTGTTGTTACACTAGGAGCCGTTGCAATAAGTACGTCAGCATTAGTATTTTGTATCCATTGAACAAAGATGGGTTGTCATTGTATAAATGTATCTGCAAACTTAGATTGAGGGTGCCCTAAAGCACTTATGGTATCATTATGAATATACAAACCAAAATTATAAAAGCCTAAAAATATACATACCTAGTTGAGATGTGATATGATTCCATCACGATGCCTAAGAACACGATCTAATAAATTGTTTTATCAAGTAGTTGGATCGTAGTCCCTTACTTATTGAATCAATCATTTGGGCTCATAATGAATTCAAAGTTCCTCCTACTACTTAGCCTAGAGCCTTGAGCATTATCCAAGGACGTGCTGTAGGATTAACCCATTACCTTCTGGGTGGAGCCCCTTTTTCCAATGGTACTATAATTCCTATTCCTATCTCTTCATACCCTCTTTTGGTTTATCTACATTCCAGGCCTCGGACTAATGCAACTCAACAAGAGAAATTGTGGAATCCAAATTGCACCAGTAGATAATATCACCTCCCCATTTTCTCGTACCATTGCATAGTGAAAGTTTCCTAATTGATCGTGATAAACCACACCAATTGCTAATAGGCTAGACCTTGAATGGAGGTAGAATAAGAAGGAATTAAGGGATAACTAAGAGTCATATATCAACAAAAGCAATCAAATTACTCTTGGCATCCTCTTAAAGGCTCCTAATGAAATTGTTCCATGGAGAAAGCTAGTTTAGTTTAAAGGACACTACTAAAGGCTTCTTTCACCTTATAGATGACCATTAGAAAGACGCTTATAAAACTTGATAGGATAAAGTGGAGCTCTACTCATAATGGTTTATACTCTTTGTACAATACTTCCCCTAAAAGTATTAACCACTTATTCTTCTTATATTCTTATACTCATCATATATGAAGGCATAACCTTTTTTTGGTGTAATCTATATATTCATTTGAGTTAATGACATCAAGTTATTAACTAGTGTTAGTCCCCGAAAATTTTTTTCGTTAAATTAAGCATAATAGTTTATAGAATAAATGCATCAGAATGAATTGAGGGCATTTTTGGCATGTAACTTAAGTACCAAAAGAGCCTAAGCTTATAAGGAAGGGTAAAGTGGA
>JAOQMS010000174.1:35565-66477 GCA_027563885.1 Erythroxylum longipes
CCTGTGAAGAAGCAAGAAAAATCTCTTTTTCTTTCTATACGAAATTTCGGAAGAGTCTAGCCAACTCGTCTGTGCAACGTGGAGGAAAAGGACTCTTGATACTTCCTTGATTTAAAACATCTTCAAGTTCTATTCTCTAAATTGCTGTAAATTCTTGCGTCTAGGATTCAAGGAAAATGGATAGTAGTGAAAGGGGGGATTGGTCCATTTTGATATAAGAGTCCTTCCACGACTAATGTAGTGTCTACTGACTGGGTCTTGAATTAGATTGGATAGCGGAGCAGGGAATCCTTTCCTTTCTATACGATACGAGACGGTCCTGTCGAGTTATCTTACCCAGCCCGTACACCTTTTTGATTTGACAAATCCGGGTTAAGGACTGACTCATTGACGATACATACTTAGCCCCCAACAGCTACCTCCCTGAGAGCCAATCCCAGTTCCCTATTAACCAGTTCCTTGCCGGTGTCAGTTTATAGCTCCGCCCCCGGAGTGGAGTTCCCAAGTTCGGATCGATCTACAGTGAGATTCCCAATTCCAAGCCATATAGTGGAAGTGCTAGGATAAGCTCTTGATCTAGTTTCAGTACTTTTTCCTGACCCTCTTAGAATAAGGTCTTTTCTTTCCACCTGTGAATGTGAAAGTTCCCTTTGCTACGGTTGAGTGTTCAGTTCTACGTGCTTCGATAGCGTGCCAGGCAAGCTTACTAACTCGGCGATGGGCCCAGACCTCAACCACTCCCTATCGAATACTCGACAGACTAGATGGAAAAAATCAACAACGCAATATGAATATGCAAATGGGAACACACCCGCAGCAAGCACACTAACTCGCGCAAGAAAGAAAAGCAAGAGACATATCAATATCAATAAGAGACCTTAGGGGCGCAGTTTTCATCCAACTCGAAATATCTTAAGATAAGAGAACAACTTTTACGCCCAACAATCCCATGTCTTTCTTAGTTGTACCAACGGTGATTTCCGACAAGTCTTTCTTCATTTTTTGGGAGGGGAGCAGAGCTGTCAAAGAAAAAAGAAATGGAGCAACTGGATAAAGTAGTCGAACAACTTATTTCTCTTCAAAGAGCTAGGAAGCTGAGACTGGACCCATTTCCTTTGGTATGTAGCAAAGAAATCAAGGACTGAACTTCTGCCGAAGTCAATCTATTGAATTGATTGTTCCGCTGGGGGGAAAGGAACCACTGCACCGGGTTGTTCATACTCTTACCTCTAACGAGAAAGAAATCTGCCTCATTTGTTCTTGGCGTTCGATTTCCCTTCGGACTAAACAAGAAGTGGGTGAATCAACTAAACAGTAGGAGATCCATTTCCTTCCGGGTAGGTAGAGCGGTTAATAGCTATTAGGCCTTTTAGGTAAGTTCCCTTCTTCCTATGCAGTTAGCTCGACTCCTGGTATAGCTCTTAATAGGCATGTAGCCGTAGGTGTTTTCTCTTCTTTCATCTCAAGCTCCCGGGAGAAAGGCATAAACCGCTAAAAGAATTTAGGAGAAATGCCCAACAAAGTCCTTAACCACGCGAAAGAGAGATGCAATCCGAACCTCAGGAAAGATCCGATCCCAAGTGCCGTTCTGTTCTCTTTCTTTTTTAGGGCTTTAGCGAGCCGCTTAAATGCTTTTGAGTAAATGCCAGTTTCAAGATAAAGAACTAAGGCTAGTGGGATCAATCCCAGACCTAGGACCAAGTGACTGAAGAAGTATGGTTCGGTTGACCGAGGTTGAGGTAGAAGGAGCTCCTTTCCGACAAGAAAGGAAGAAAGAAAGGCGCCTATGTCTTGGGGAGATGCAATTCCCAAGCAAGCAAGGAAGCGTTACAGCTTTCTTTCTGAAAATGATAATCAATCTGACACTGTGAAAGAAAGAATACGATGTTCTGAGAATAGGGTGAAAACGAATTCGGTCTTTAAAAGAAAAGTAAAAATGAAAGTAGTGAAGTTAGCCCTTAGAGTTCGGGTTCAAGCTATCTATCATACCTTTGTGCTTTCAAGCCTTTATGCTGTCAGTCTCTATGTAAGCATGAAGTCAGCATTCTAAGAAAATAGTAATAGTCATTGCATGGTTAATTACGTATATAAAGAAAGGGCTTTAACTGCCGTAAAAGAGTACATCCATAGTTAGTCTTTTCCATAGTCTAAAGGGAGTGAAGGGATCCGAGGGCTTTAGCGGGTAGAGGCTCAACCGATAGGGCAGAGAAGTAGTCTGGTTTGATAGAACCAGGGGCGATGGTTTTTCCTACTAATATTTCTGCTACTGATAGATTTAGCTCACACAGGGGTCTGAAAGCTTTTCAGTTAAGACTGGTCGGGGCTCTGGACAGGACATCGATCACGATGCGAGCAACAAGGTAATGGTGTCCTCGACCAAGCCGAAAGACAGATCTCATCACAGCACTTGTAGTAACCCTCCTAGTCCCACCTCTTCGCCTCGAGTCTGATAGTACTAAAAGGCTTTGCTGCTCTTCTTATTTCTGAAAGATAGCTATTCTTCGCCTCTCGAAAGAGGCTACGTACCTGTTAAAGGATAAGCGCTACGCTTTTCCCTAGGGCAGCAGTTCAAGTACGAGAGAATGAATTCCTCTAGCTAAGTTCCCTGTCGAGAGGGAAGAGAGGAGAAGTTACTTCGGGACTTAAGGTAGTTCAGTCACCCTCAGGTCATAATAGAGCCTAGTATGACATCGGTAGGAAGATAATGCAGCTAAGCCAAGACTTTCTTCTGTTCTAGGTTTCCACAAAGGGGTATCAGGGTATGAGAACGCCTTTCTCCTATAATCAAGTCTTTGGTTTAGATCAATCAATCCACCGGTTCATTTTCTGATTTATTAGAAAGACCAACCCCGGCCCTAGTGAGAAGAAGATGGTTAGACGCCAATTGAAAGAGTGGTAGTTTTATCCATGATGACCGGGTGGCTCTCTTTGCCCTTTCGATCTACTTCCTAAACTAAAGGAAGATCTAGCTGTGGATGATGTCCCAGCTGGAAAGTCAACCTTTTCATATTAATGCCTGCCCTATTGGAGATTCCAACTATATATGCATTTATGCATTTTCTTTTTATGCGACAGGTATGTGACCTTAGGAATTAGGTTCGGGAGTTGCTTTAGCAATTTAAGCTGGCTCCAGGTGTCAGTAATAGAAAAAGATTGGATTGGGAAAGACCATGGAGGTTGACAAACCAGTGCTGTTGGGGAAGCCTCTCATCGAGAAGAAAAAAGAAAATAGGACAATAGCTGACTAAACCTCTGAGCTCTTTTTCTGTAAAGATCCTTTTCTTAAAGGGACATTTCCGCACTCATTTCAGATCATAGAGGTCGGGCTTCAGTCGAACAACCTTCTCCCTCCCTTCCACCGATGAAACTACTCTTGCAAAGTAAAAAAGTCGTATAACGTTCCTTCCAGTCGAATAGAATCTATTAAAGCAAAGCCAAGAGGCGATAGTGGCATCGGTCTTATCGTTCCATGAGGAAAAGGTCCGGAATGGTCTATTTTATTTGCGAAATCGCGAGGGGTCGGATGGGTCAAGTACGGCCTCTAAAAACATGCGATAATCGGCTTTTTTAGTAGCATCTGTCCATCCCGGTCTGCTGTCGTCAACGGTCCGCTTCCTTGAATGATAGTAGGTCTTCCCGATCCACGAATACTGTCCGTTGTCCTTTACTTGTTTAGTGGCATCTGTCTGAGGGCATCTGGAATTGTCTGTTTCGGTATTAACTCTTGTAAACGGTCGCAAACGCTCATCTGTCCACGAATAAGGTTCCCTTCTTTTATTCAAGATAGCTTTTATTCAATTAGGGCGAATATCTTTTTTCCGAATTTATTTCTTGAAAGATATGCTACTTCCCGGTCGAGATGTCTGAGGGAAACTTTTTCGGTATCAACAACTGTCGCAACGGTCCTGTAACTGTGGAAAAGGGTCCTGTGTTTCAATCACTTGAATCGGTTTATTAGTTATTATATAATATTATAACTGTAGCAAACGTTCGGCAGTACAGGGTAGGTGGGTGCAAAAGAAAGATAAGCTTGAGATGCTACAATAGCTTCAGCCTGATCGATCCGCCTTTAGTATTGGTAAGTTCCCTTGTTAGTCTCTATCGCTAGAAGGCCCTTTCTTTTTAGTGAAAAGGAAACTTAAAAACAGCTTATAAGGTAAGGTAAGCCCTTGCTTTTTCCCGTTTAGGAGAGTAGCTTTCCACGGTCTGCTATTCCTTTCCTCTAATTCAATATCCCCCCTTCCCTCTATCTAGTACTTGCTCGGGACTCGCCATTCTCACTTATATTTTAATTAATTATAGATATAGGATTCCATTTCGTCTCCACAAGTTAGCCTGTCTGCCTGCAAGGCCCAATCGAAGCTGATTGTCCCCGTGGCGGATAGCGCCCCTTCACTCACTTGTGGTTTCGCTACTCTAGGACATCAAGACCAACTCAGGCTCCAGCCCTAACTTCAGCTTTAGATTCAACTTCGACTTAGTCCTCAGCTCGTGAATCTGGCTATTTCAAGATATCCGGATTCCTTTCTGATGCGCCTTATCTATCCAAAAGGATGCGGTTTTCCTCTCTTGCATAGAGCCTCTATGTGCTTTCCTGGGTGGGCTACCATCCTTTTCCATTCCACTACTTTACATCTTAGCTCGTCTCTGTCTTCGTCTTCTTCGCCTAGCCTTTCTTTGGGACCTAGCCTTAGAACAGGACCGAGTCTTGCTTCTAGCTTTGAACCTGCGATAGGGACGACCTCGGCTTTCGAACCGAACTATGTAGCTGCTTCGCCTTGAATGTGCCTAACTAGCTTTTCGCCTTCAGCTTTTGAACCTTAAACTTCAACCACAGGCACTAGCTCACAGGCTTGACTTTTATGGCAGCTGCAAAGAAAAAAGAAAGGAGACCGAGATGGGCACACTCACTTCAGGTACGCTTTATCGGGACAATGGGAAACTAGTCTCATAGTTGCCTGTTCATATTCCCGATTCTAAGCGGTCAACGTTCTATGCTAAGGCCGATTTCGCTACTTCCATCCTTGAGTGTTGGGTATCGTGTGAGTCTTCTCCCAGTTCTTGCTTAGCTTCTTTCTGGGCATCGCTCTCTGTTTTGACAAGCAAGTCCCCTGGCTTTTCTCAACCTTCTAATCAAAGACTACTATGGAAGGGAAACAAAGCTGTAGCTGTAGTTGGCAGTTCGAGTCCTTAGTTCTTGTTCCTGTGACAGGGCAGAGGGGAACTGCAGTTTGTAAGTTTGCTCTGACTTCTGAATTCTATTCTAGTTCTTATCAGCACAAGCGGGAGCCAGGGGGAAGGCCTGAAGGCCGCTAGGAGTGAACCATCAGGCAGAATGGATACCGAGTTCGGGGGGCGGGTTATAGCTTTCGAGCGAGACAACTCATCAACGATTGGTGCAGGATTGACCACTCAGCTATCCAAGTTACGTAAAAGACAGATTTGGAAGTTTTTCCCTGCCTCATGAGGGCGCACTTTGAGTCCCAAACTTTCTGTCTGAAGAAAATGCTGGAAGTCCAAGATGGTGGTTTGGAAAATCCAAGAGGACACCTGATCCACGCTCTCTTCCCTTGGTAAAGAGGAATTTGAAATCTAAATCAATCATTTGATCAAACAAAAAAAGTACTTGGGCCTTAGAGGCAGCGGCTGGGGAAGCGAAGGGAATAGGAAGACCAGGAACGAAGTCACTCGACCAAAAGAAGGTCTTATTTGAGTTCAAAGCGAGGAGCCAGAGACAGATTGCAATTGCAAAAGCCAACTCTAAGAAGCAGCTTTACTTTACTTTAAAGAGGGGCAAAAGCAAGGGAGAGAAAAAAAGGGGAGCTTAACATATATAAATCGGTTACACACTAAAGGAAAGATAGATTCTAGTTAGCCTACCCGACTACACAAGATATTCTACATGTGGTTAACAAAAGAGTCACTGGTTATTGGCCTCAAGGCAGAGACGAGCTGGCTAGACTCTTATCGAAATTGCGTATAGAAAGAGATTCGTCTTGAAAGCTAGACAGACAATTTCTATGTTCACAGGCGCTTCCCGTCTTCATTGAGATTGGGCTGGTGTTGGTTCCTGAGCTGAGGCTTCAAAGCCAGATCTTCCACTTTCGTCAGAGAATAGAGTCTTTGGTGGATCTTTTCATGAAGTAGCCTAGCCCCTCCTTCGCCTCTTGGGGAAGCGGTTGAAACCCTTGGGATGTCTTGAAAAAATGAAAAATGTCAATATGGCACCAAGAAAATGAGTTCATTCCTGCCCAACCTGAACTAAAACCTTTCTTGCAAAGCAGCTTCATGAGAAAGAAGTGCAGCAAGTACTTTTTTTTTGAGAAAGAAGTTGTCTGTGTATTGGATCCGCTCTTCTGTTAGCATGAACATGAATTAGATTCTATTCGTCTTATCGTATATAAGATAAGGAACGCTAGCTATATGCTTTACACATGCAGGTCGATCAGTTCGCCCTTCAGTTCAGAAAGAGGCTGAAGTTATCGGTTCGAATCCGAAGAAGGGCTTTTTTTTTCCGGTATGCCGCTCCGCGAGCAAGGAGTGCCACGCACGAGTGGAGCGAAACGAAAGAACCAATTGGATTATGATAATGCTTGAATTTGCACCTATTTTGATCTGTTTAGTGATCAGTCTGCTAGTTTCTTTGATCCTACTTGGTCTTACTTTTCTTGTCATGTCCGAAGAATCTCGTAATGGTAAGCACTTGTTGTATTCATTTACACTCTTGTTGACCTGTCTGACAATGGTCTATTCCGTTTTTCTCTATCTAGGTAAGATTGACCTTTTCTATAGCCTCATTTCAAAGGCGCTCATCTCTCTGGGGGGTCGAGCCCTCTCCTTTGCATTATGTAAGTTGGGCCTCCCGGGGGGTGCCTTGCTAATGGCTTTTGGGGTGAGGTTTCTTATTACCGAGGGAGCCTCAGAAATAGGAGTGGGTCCTCGGATGATGGCCACTGGGTCAGATTCGGGTAACAGTGGCTCGGAGAGTTGGCTAAAGTACCTTAAGAGTTCACCTGATTCAGTAGGTGAGGGTAGGGAAAATAGCGAAGCCGAGCCCGCTTCGAGAACGAGGAGCTCTGATCGCAGAGACGACGTCGGGCCTTCATCGGTAAGACGACGAGTGGATTCGGTGAACGCTCCCGAAACCTCAACCTCATCCGGGTGGAGTGGCTCCTGGATTGAAAAGTGGTTAAATCCGGGGGACACTTCCTCGGCCCCTGGCGATGGTCAACAACCACAGGGGGAGGTGGATCAACCAGCAGCCAATGTCATGGGGCCAGAAGCCCCTGATCCGATGTGGTTGAAAAACCAGATTGGGAAAGTTTTCTTCCAAATAAAAGGAAGGAAATCCGGGGAGAACGTTCTCAGGAGGCTTTTTGACGAGCTTAGACTGGAAACGGGTTCTCCAGAAAAGCGGCGGCAGATCGTCCAAATTCTAGACGATATTTTATCAGAACAAAGACTTAGAGTTGATAATATAAATCCAAAGTTGAATCTCAATACAGAATTATTGGTCCGCATTTCCGATTGGGAAAGGGATCAGTGAGGGATCTTTAGATCTTTATAGGTAGTCAGTCTTTACTTAACTCGATCCAAGCAATGCCCAAAAATCCCATTTCTTTCTTGGTTGGAAAAACAACCGGTGATTTCCGACAAGTCTTTTCCCCTTTTTTTGGGGGAGCAGAGCTGTCAAAGAATGAAATCAAGCAAATGAAATTTCTAGAATGGTTATTCCTCACAATTTCTCCTTGTGATGCAGCGGAACCATGGCAATTAGGATCTCAAGACGGAGCAACACCTATGATGCAAGGAATAATAGACTTACATCATGATATCTTTTTCTTCCTCATTCTGATTTTGGTTTTCGTATTACGGATCTTGGTTCGCGCTTTATGGCATTTCCACTATCAAAAGAATCCAATCCCGCAAAGGATTGTTCATGGAACTACTATCGAGATTCTTCGGACCATCTTTCCTAGTCTCATCCCTATGTTCATTGCTATACCATCATTTGCTCTCTTATACTCAATGGACGAGGTAGTAGTCGATCCAGCCATTACTATCAAAGCTATTGGACATCAATGGTATCGGACTTATGAGTATTCAGACTATAACAGTTCCGATGAACAGTCACTCACTTTTGACAGTTATATGATTCCAGAAGATGATCTAGAATTGGGTCAATCACGTTTATTAGAAGTGGACAATAGAGTAATTGTACCAGCCAAAACTCATCTACGTATAATTGTAACATCCGCTGATGTACTTCATAGTTGGGCTGTACCTTCCTTAGGTGTTAAATGTGATGCTGTACCTGGTCGTTTAAATCAGATCTCTATTTGGGTACAACGAGAAGGAGTTTTCTATGGTCAGTGCAGTGAGATTTGTGGAACGAATCATGCCTTTACGCGTGCGCCCGGAAACATAGGCCGACTGCTGAGCCCACTTTGGCTCAGCCGCACCACCCCGGATGCGAGCCACCCGAGAAGCAAGCTATTACAGCGAACGGCTGGAGTTGTAGGGAGCCAAGGAGCAAGGCAGTAGATAAGATAGAAGAAGGGGCCAGGCTCCCGGTAGAGCAGAGGAGAGGGTTAGGATAACGAACTTGAAACGCGGAGCCCGAGCGGCCGGCGAGCGAGTGGTTAGTGGCCAATAGCGCCCTAGTTAATGGCATTCCTCTCTGCGGCTGGCACTCGAGGAATCACGGGGCACTCCATACAACAAGTCTTAGGGATGAGACGCCCGCGCAAGGACCTCCATTCTCATTAGGAGGTCGAACCAAGGACCTATGGAAGTCGGGGCTACCCCGTCCCCATGGGCAATGCAACAGTGTCCTGAGGAAGGAGTTTAGAGGCCTTATAGTAGCACGGACTGATTTTCTAGGTCATGCGAAGAGGGCCAGTCCAAGATCGTACTGTTCCTCTACAAAGACAACAGACGCTCTCAACGGCTAGGCGCCACTATCTTTCTGAGTTATTCCAGCTTTTTCATTCTTTCGTGCCGCGGTGAACAAAAAAAAAAAAAAAGAGGGCCGTCTCAACAGAAGGAGAAGGACCTGCAACGGCAGAGACTACTGACCCTCTGATTGTTCCTAGCCGGCTGTTACGAGTCTGGTAAGCCTGGAACTCAGTCCCAGATATTGAATAGCCTGGAATGTGAAAGGATCCCTAAAAATAGAGAAGGACGGGCAGGGCTTCCGCAAGGGCCTCCCCCCTCTTTATTCCCGGTCAAGATAGATGGGAAGGAACCCTATCAAGTAAAGGCCATAAACAGCCTCTTTTTTTATGTACGTACACCTTTGTTTCAGGGCCCGTAACCGGCTCTGGAACCAAACAAAATACCGAAAAAAACAAGAGCAAACCGTCGGGGAAAGATATCAAGCTGAGTCAACCAACGACGGTCTCGGTTTGTCCATCTCACTTTAGGAAGCAAAGGCAAGCAGACTAGGCGGCAGAGGGAACGGAAGGGGAAGAGTAGGAGGCGCTTTGCTTTGAGTCAGGCATCCAAACTCGGCGTAGATAGAAAGTCCGCTACCCATTCAAGCAGCTTGTAAGGCTACAGTACTGCTTCATATAAGATGTACCAAGGACAAGTCAGATAGTGCACATTACTAGTGGGAAAACTTGAATATTGATATATCCTGAAAGCTTTTGAAACTATCCTCAAATAGGGTGTTTTTCGACTCTTGCCTTCTTAAGAAAGTGATTGAGGGAAAGCCTATACTTTCTACTGAGAGGAAGTATTACTTTCCTAAAAGCCGCCAATCCTTTCATTACCCGACGTTTCCAATCAGCCGCTTTTACCTATTCAAGCAAGCGCTCTCTTTCGAGTCAGCTAACTGATAGCCTGACTGACCTATGTGTCATGTTCCTCCCTGGCATTAATTAAAGGAAATCCCGAATAAGAGATTAAGGCAAGAATCAGAATCGGAAAGAGACTGTTCCCGGCAAGCGGTATGCTTAGATATCCATTCTCTTGTTTCAGCGCTATGGCTAGGGTCAATCCAGCCTTCCTCCCTCCCTTTATTCCATAGCCTATTCCATAAAGGGAGATTTGCAGCCAGTGACGATGAGTAAGTAGTTAATATAAGTAGTAGTTACTGGGCCGATCCCCTATAGATCCATAAGCCCGTAAGGGAAGATGAATAGCCTTTCTTTTCTCAACCCTCGTTCGATCCCGAACTGCATTCAAAAATGAAGCAAGGACTGATTTCTTTGAGCAAAGTTTTCTATAGTAAACACTAGAGTGAAAAAAGTCAAGTAAGCGAGGGGCTAGAAAAAAGAGAAGGTTTTGAGCCATGATAGGGAATCCTTTCAGTCTCATGCGGCGAAGAGAAGGATTTAGTAAGCTAAAGGGAAGAAGCGATGTTGTAAGGTAAGGATTGAGTCTTTTTGGAAAAAGAGGGAGCAAAGCAAAGAGATCCTATCCATACGGTTCAGAGAGGAGAGGATCGAAAAGACACTCGACTGGTTGGAGAGGAAGACCTTAATTAAAAATGAAAAAGAGGAGGTCTTCGAAGCCGCGAGTATCATACTTGGAATCCATCCTTTTTTCGAAAGAAATCAGTGGCAAAGAATTTCGTTAAAGCCTCTCTTCCTAAAACCTAAAAGAGAATAAGAGCCACCCCTCGACCTGACTTATTCAGGCCGTTAGGTGAGCTCGTGTAATCGTAAGTATCTCAGCGAAACTCAACTCTTCTCCGGCGTCGAAATCGCTGGAAAGCCCTTTGCTCTATTTTTCTTATTAGATTAGGGGGGGTTCTGATCACACTCGGAATCATGAATATTCTTCGCCCCTTATCTCCTCATCTTCCTATTTATAAGCCACAGCTGACTTCGACGTTTCCAATTTCCCATAGAATCTCCGGGACTTTCCTAGTTTTGTTTTTTTATCTTCTTTGTCCTGAAAATGAAAATGGGTTTTCTCAACTTTTGAATTTCCGTGATTTCAAAGGACATTTTGAACCCTATCTTTTTTTTTTAAAGATGGGCGGGTCTGACCTTGGACATTGTTTTTACTGTGAGGGCCCTCCTCACTACCGAGACCGCGCCCTCTCTTGGCCGCTGAGGCGGATTCGGGAGCGTCTACCTCATTTCACAAGCTGGAGTGGAAAAGGGCTCTCTCTCCCAGACAATCAGGAAGCGCCAGGTTGTCTACGTAAGCATGTCGAGGAAGAGTTAAGGATCCTTTTTTTTTAATATAGGTCGAAAAAAGGGTACTTTGAGACCGGGAATTCAAAGAGTACGTCGAGCCCTGGGGCTGTTCAATTCTGTGGATCAGAATGGACTGATTACAGTGGGCTTTTGTAAAGCTTTGCTAGAACGAGTGGACCACCTTTCTCTGCAGAAATCGAAGAACGGCCATCCCACCCCTTTTCCATTTCAAACCCAAAACGAAAAAGCCCGACTATATTATATAATGTGAAAGTATGCCGCCCCTTCGGACCTTTCTTAATAACATATCTTTGATTCCTAATTTTGGTACAGGAGGAGCTCAATTATAGAACGCCCCCCACCGCGATCGCTCAGCGAATTCCAAATTTTATTGATCTAGAAAAAGGTTGTCTGAAAGGACAAGAATTAATAGAGGTATTCCAGCATATTTATTATGTTAGCGGAACCTCCGTCGAACCTTCCATTCTAGAGAGCTGTGTAAAATGGGTTGGGTTCTTGATCGCTAACATTTTTTTTTTACGATAAAAGGGCTCTTGACCTTTTACTTAATAATCTAAATACAGGCCGGGAAAATTCTGACTTTTTTAGGGGACGAAAACAGTCTTTTTCTTCAAGTGGTCGGGGAAGAAAAAGCAAGGCAGGAGGCCGCTGCCTTAGAAGAGAGAGCGTAGCCGGTTTCATGCAGAATTGGAAGCACTGGCACAACAACAAAAGCAGTATGAAAACGAAGTGCTACGCCAACGAATTCACATGTGATCGTACAGGCGGCGCTAAGGGATTTTATTTCACCTATGATCAGATCAGTGGGCAACCATAGTTTACTTTTTTTGTGATGTTGTTGAAAGCTAATTTGGAAGTAGACCTCGCTTTTTGGAGCTGTTCCCAGCTTACACTATGGTGGAGGAGGTCCTTGAAGATCTAGGAGTGTGAGCTGTACGAGCTGAAAGGCTCCCATACTGTTTGGAGGGCAGGGGGAATAGATGCCAAACAAAGCTGACCCCTATCTATCGTCGTAGAAGCCGTTTCTAGGAAAGATTATGGTTCTCGGGTATCCAATCAATTAATCCCACAAACCGAGGAAGCTTAAGTGGAAATGAAATCATAGGGTGAGGGAAAAGGGCGGAAGCCACTAAATGGAAGGTTTCGAGGGTTTGGTTTTCGTGAATAAGGAAGGCGATATCCAATTTATTGAGTTGAATTGAAGAAGACTTTCGAAGCTAAGATAAGATAAGATAGGAAAGGATTTGTTTTCAGGAGTGTGTAGGTTTAAAGAAATTAGACCGGAAAAATCAGACTGGAGAAGCCCCCGGTCGATATGTAGGTCTCCAAGACTGGAACCGAGGTAATGGGAGTTTGTGGGGTTGGGCGGGAAACTCTCCATCCACCGATTCGACTTAGGGAGAATAGCTTTCTCTATTGTTTACGAGCTCCCTTCCTATACCTATACTAGTTGACAAGTCTAGTTGTCACTCGGGGCCCTCTTTCAACAAAATCAGCTCTTAGTCAAGAGGTTAGTTACCGCCTTCGATATCGACAGAGAAAGCAGGGAAAGACAATGACACAATAGCTCTAACAGAAGCAAGCTGTCAAGAGGGAGCAATGAAGTCAGTATACAGAGTAAGCTTTTTAACCATTCAATTCGCGGGCCCCGGATGCACGCACAGAATCTGCTTTTGAGTCAGATGTGGCATTACCGGTCTTAACAGCATCCTCCGAAGATGAATAGGCTCTTGTCTTGTTCACGAAAGTACGGCATGAATTCACTCCTTTCTGCGCACAAAACAGTTAATCCACGAAGGGGGGGTCTAATAGTATAAGAAGAAGCCATAGATGCAATAAGACTTGAAGGCTGTTCGGGAGGCGAAAAAGAAGGGGGTTTGGAATCAGAGTTCGCCGGTCTTCAGTCTCGTTCCGTCTGTTGAACATGTCGATTTCAAGGTTCCGGTCCCTTTACTAGTTAGCGCGGAGTGGGAACATACTTTTATCTATTTTTTTTGAAAGTGAGAAATATATGCTATATGAAAGTTATCCCTAATAGTAAGATCTTCATCTAGACACAATGCGTCTATCTTCAGATCGCCGAAAGGCGCTGATTACAGCTCTGTCCTTTCCTGAAGAAAGTAATGCAGAGGTTGCAAAAATCGACACATCGACGGCTCAATGCTGGTCTATAGAATTTTCAGATGAAGACTTGGTTCTGGGGACTAAGTTGCACAACCGGCCTTTGTTGATGGCTGGAAGTCTTGAAGGCATACCCGTATCCAGAATCATGTTAGACTGCGGGTCTGCGATAAACATCATCTCTTTGAAGATGCTGCTGAAGTTGGGATATACTATCAATGATCTCAGTCCAACCAATGTCATGATAAAAGGGGATTCAAGCAATCGGATCAACAAGCCCTGGGGGGGAATTGGTGCTGACTGGTTTCAACATCAACATAGAGGGCGAGGTCAACACGTTTGCGGCATCTCGCTCCTAAGGAAATGCTCCTCATTTGTTTTCCAGGTAAGGTAAAATATTCTAGATTTCCAGTCTTGTAATGAAGGAAGGTGCTTCAAATTAGTCTTTATATATGAAATATTCCCCTCATGAGAAATGAAAAAATGGTTTATGATCTTTCTGACCAATGCCTGAGGGAAAGATATCAGTTTGATCACATCCTCATATACAATTTGATCAGATGGGTCAGCCCAAAACCAATAGCAATCGCGCACCTAAACAACAACATAGAAAGAATTGGTCTTATCCTAGTGGGGCAAATCCCCTTTTCTATGAGGTAGGTAGGTCGAATAGGCTCACTCAGCCTGGGAACAATCTCTTTTCTTTCAGTATGAAAAATGGCTTTATTGTTGAGGAACGGAACTATTAGTGGTGGGGCAAAGCACTATGTAGACTTCATCCGAAGCGGTTGTTCTCTCTGCTTATCTTTTTAAGAGAAGCAATAAAAAGAGCCCTGGGAAAGGTATCGAGACTGGGGATCGTAGTCTCAATCCTAAGCTTTTAGAATCTTTCCTACAAACTCCAATATCAAATATCAGACAAAAAGAGGTATACCGCAGGGGTGTCCCCTCTCTCCGATTCTAATGAATATCTTGACTTTATTCACCAACTTGATCTTAAGATTCAGACACTTATGAATCAAGAGGATAACCTATGCTATCTACGATATGCGGATGATATGATCGTTGCTATAAAAAACCAGTGCGATTCCGAAGCGGTCTACCTTCGTTTTCAAAAGTTATTAAAAAGCGATTTGGAATAACTTCAGCTCGAGGCAACTTCTCTAGACATGATCAGAATCCGAGGAAAGCCTTCCCCTCCCTTCTTTATTTATAGTAGTTCTATGCCTTCCCCAGCTTGAAGTAAACTCAACTCTACTCTCTTCTCGGAGTTTCACTGTGGAACTAAGGCATCTACTTCACTAATGAGTGGGAATCCCGGATCTCTGTCTGAAAGCAGGCTTTATCGACTTTCTTTGTCCGATACCCATACAAAAGAAGTTCACTGAAAGCTAAGTATTCTTTCTAGGCGTGTTAGCATAAACCTCTTCTCTTTCATCACAGTCTCGGAGTTTCAAACAGATCTTCAAATAAGTAGCTGAGGGGGAGACATCTCCAGATCGACTAAACGAATAGGGAGAGGCGGGAACCAGCTCAACAGAAACGGAATAAGGAGACGGAGCAGGTTGAATGTCCTTCCTTCGATCCGGGATATGCCATTAAACAAAGATCAGGGGATTCGATTCTTCCCATTGACTGAGGAGCTCACCCTATATTATTCGCCAAAGGCAGTACAACAAGTGGTTGAGGAGGGAAGAAGCTTGACTTGAACGACTATCAATCGGGGAATCTACTTACTGAACTATCTCCAGAGTGGAATCCCTGTTTTCCACAGAATATGGAAAAGAATCAGACAAGAGAACAGCTGCAATATCGGCTGCAAGACCGACAGGCAGAGAAAGAGAAGGATCAATCAGGATTTGTGGGAATGGGCCTCAACCGGGGAATCACCTGAGAAAAGGAGTTTCTCTTATTAGTAAAGGACACTGAACTTCAAGCCGAAAGCCAGGAATGGAGCTGAGTCACTTGACCAGTAGCTAGAGTAGGGGAACACTGGGCATAAGTCACAGGGGCAAGGGTTCTTTCCACACCATCAGCCGAAGATGAAGCTGCTGACACAACGTTCGAAAGATGATCGACATCTGAATCTTATGATAAAAGGTTGGAATCTGAGAATATTTCTGTTGAGGCGGAGAATCAAACTCTTTCGAGTGACGTAAATAGGGTTCGGTGGGGAACTTTCAACCCACGGAGTGGTAGGGCAGGCATATCCGTCAGTCGAAGTCGAGGTGACTCCTTCTATAAAATCATAATCTATTTAGTAAATAAGGATAGTATCAAAGAACCTTGTCTCGAATCTGTGGCTACATTTTTCCCTTCATCCACGGCCGGTACGTCCTTTATTATCCTTTTTATAAATGTTTATATCGGGCGCTTTTATTATTGGAAATTGATCCATATCAACATAGTCAGTGTTGCCCACGGCGCTCTTATACTCATATTTTCCGACTTTGCTATTTTCCTTCGGTCTATTCTAAGTTATGAGTCTTGTCTTTTGCTTTCGTTCTCTACCGCATCAATTCCTTCTCTTTGTTTGCTTATTGAAGTTGCTCCCGGTCTTGCTTTTTCACTTTCTATTCATGCCTGGTCTATACCCACTGGCATCCCGCTTTTAAGGTGTTCCATCCGCTGGAACACTCTTCCTTTATCCTTAAGAAACCCCGAAGAAATTCATTTCCCTTCTTTCAGTGATTGCAGTTCCTGCCCTTTCCCTGATCTTTCTAGTCGTCTGTGTGCGCGTCTCAAGCTTCAAGTTAAGCTCCAAATGGAGGGTATGAAGCCGACGTATATGCTTTCTACTTGAATCTGAAATCAGAAACTTCCATTCTTGTAAGCGCCTTTAGCGGTCCAACCAAAAGGTAGGGATTGTAGCTAGGCGAATGAATTGCCTTTGTCCTTGAGAATGAGAGTAGAGTCAGGGTCTGAGGTCGTTTATGGGTATGCCCCTGTCTTCGGATTCCGGTATGTCTTCTTGTTCTAAGCCTTGGAGTCTTCTATACTAGGTGGGTTCATCCTTTGACTCACTCCCTCCGTCTTGCATTCGGTCTTCTCTTTGTAGCCTTCGAAGCCTTCGATTCGTTCTTCAGTTGATGGTGCTCTTTTTCCCGTGCCTGTGTCAGGAGTAAAGTCGATTTCTTTTTCGCGTGGCCTATGGAAAATTCCGTATATATAATAGTCCAAAGCGAGTGACTCTTTTTCCGGGTGTGGATTTCGTTTTTTTTCTTCCAGCCTTCGAAGTCGTAGAGCGAGCTTATGCTTTTGCAGTAGTAGTCCCATCCCCTTAACCTTTATTGATATCAGGGACATTTCCTTTTGCCGGAGTTCGTTCAGTCGGTAAGTAGAGTGCGGGAATCCTCTTTTGGGTTTGGGGTTGTAGGCCCATACGCCTATGTTCTTCTTGTTGTAAGGGCTATTGCCCTATCCTTTAACCCTAATCCGATAAGCCCTTCATTCAGCGCCTAAGACTTTCTTTCTTTGTTCCGTTCCAGCTGCTTTCGTGCTTGATGGCTTCTGATGAACCAATGATAGAGATCCTTAGCTTCCCTAACAGCAGCTGTTCAATCCGTCCCTGAGCTTCTACTGGATGTCATACCGGGCATTCAGTCTTCAGGTTCAGAATGCGTCGAAAGAAGACCTTCGCCCGGATAGCCTCTTCTCGGTACTCAACTGCTGGGTTTTTTGGTTCCTGCCTGAGCAGTTGTTCAAAAGAGAGAGTCATATTGGCCTCTCGCACAGCCAGACTTTTAGTTTGCTTTATTGATTCATGGAATAGAGGTTATCTCCCTGAATAAATTCCTTTAAATCTTTAAAGAAGGACAGCTCTTTCCCTGCCTGCTTCTTGGCCACAACCAGAGCTACGGCTAGTAGTCTGAATAGGGTCCTTTGATCGCATTCTTTGCCGCTGAAGAGTCTGATCCATCTCCTATCCTTCTTGGGAAAGCAGTGGAACTAATGGTTGGCGCCTCTGATTCCGTTGCTGACTAGTAAATACTGATCGTAGTTAATAGCCGGAACGCTTCTTGCTATGGCCTTGAGCTCATGTCTAGGGGCTACCGCTCCTTTGAATGAATAGTGGTTTGGTTGAGCTGCTACTTTGCTTCCCGCGGGCTTTCCCTTTTGCTCCGTTTCAGCTCATTTTCATTCATCGTGGGACCTCATTGCTCGATCCGATCCTAGAACTTTGTTTGAGTTGCATTCCGCTTCTGTTCATTCAGAGGGAGGGTTCGCTACTTCACTTCTTTGGAAAGCAGTGGAACTAATGGCTGGCCTAGCTGGCACTTTATGCTAATCAAACTAGAAGTGAAAGTCAAGTTCTTTGAGTTGAATAGACACAACGGAACTCTTCCTCTCTAATAGGGGACGGGGTCACTGACTCAATTGAATTTCTTTAAGGGAGGGCGAGACTCTGATAGCTGAAGGGCGGTCCTTTGAATCTCTGACTCGAATGTTCGAGCTAATGTAACGGCTGTTTCCGGTAGTTGGAGTTTGCCTTGATGTCAGAAAGGTGTCCAGTTCAGAAGGTGCGAAAGAATAGCTATTCTCTTGCTCGTGTCTTGGCCACAACTACTGCTACTGCTCGTAGTCATAGGAAGAGCTCATAGTCTCGAAATTGCTCGCCCGAATCTACTTTTCTCTCAGTTTCTTTCTGTCTGTGGGACTGGCTAACCAACAGGGTCAAACTCAAGCTTGCCATTCAGAGGAGTTTATCCTGTCCCGTGCATTCCAACATCTTTCGATCAATAGTCCCCCTCATTCTATCCACCGTGAAATATAGCCTGACAGTAGTCGAACCTGGTTCACCTCTTTTACATTTCGATCAAGGAAGTCGAAAATCAATTGATAGAAATTGCTTAAAAATATGGTTGGTGTAATTTCAGTCTTTCCGTTTCTATCCGCATTGTCATCAGATCCGTTCCTCTTCATCAAAGGACAAGAGAAGAGGAGGCGGCTGACAAGAAAGAAAGCACACCAACTGTTCTGTCACTGTTCACAATCCATATAGATATAGAAAGTGTGCAGTTAGGGAACAAGCAACGGATTGAACTTAAGAAAGCCGTTCGCTAACGCGCATCCGTTTTCTTGCTAGGTAACCAGTCTTTACTTAACTCGATCCAAGCTTGACTTAGCTCAAGCAATGCCCAAAGACTCCCATGCCTTTCTTGGTTGGACCAACCCAACCGGCGATTTCCGACAAGTCTTTACTCATTTTTGTTGGAGAGCAGAGCTGTCAAAGACGAAAGCAAAGCAAATGAAATTTCCGGTTTCGGAGAATCAACAATTAGAGAATCAAGAAGTCAAAAATCGAAAAAATAATATAAAAAGAGAACTAAAAAAAAAAAAAATGAATGAAGAAAAGAAAGAATTTTTAAATACACTTTCGGATGTCCTATGTAATGATCTAATCAGACGTCGTAATCTAATTAATAATAGAAAAAGAAAAAATATCCTTCGCCCCTTATCTCCTCATCTTCCTATTTATAAGCCACAGCTGACTTCGACGTTTCCAATTTCCCATAGAATCTCCGGGGCTTTCCTAGCCACTATAGTTTTGTTTTTTTATCTTCTTTGTCTGAAAATAGGTTTGCTTTGCTTCACCTATGATAATTTCTACCAATTCTTCTTTTATTCATCAAAGCTCACCCTAATCTCCGTCGAGATGACTGCCTTAGCCCTGTCCTATCATCTATATAATGGGGTTCGTCATTTATTGACGGATTTTTCGGGATTTCTCTTTCTTAGAATTGAAAGAAAAAGAAGTCAGGCTATGGATACCATGACCGATCACCATCGATAAAGAATCATCTTTCTAAATCACTTCGGGTGAGCGGGGCCTTCAAGCATCCGAAATACGCCGGGGTTATAAATGACATAGCATTCCTGACGTACTTCAGTGTTAACATTTGAATTTCTCAACCATTCCACGTTCCCGAAATGGATCCTATCAAATATTTCACATTTTCTATGATCATCTCTATTTTAGGTATTCGGGGAATCCTCCTTAATAGACGAAATATTCCTATTATGTCAATGCCAATTGAATCAATGTTATTAGCTGTGAATTTGAACTTTTTGGTATTTTCCGTTTCTTCGGATGATATGATGGGTCAATTATTTGCTTCATTGGTTCCAACGGTGGCAGCTGCGGAATCCGCTATTGGGTTAGCCATTTTCGTTATTACTTTCCGAGTCCGAGGGACTATTGCTGTAGAATTTATTAATAGCATCCAAGGTTAAACATGACTCCTAGATAATTACCAAAATACGAAGATCTCTTCTTTCTTTTTTATTTTGACTCGGTTGGCAGGGTCAGGGCCTTTCTCGCTGGGCGAGCGCATCCGATTCCAAAGTCCTTTCCTAAACAACTTCCCGTTCAGTTGCTGAAAGATAGAGATAAGCTTTCTAAATGAGATGGAGTTCCACGAATATGCAGGCTAGAAAGATGTTATTTGCTGCTATTCTATCTATTTGTGCATTAAGTTCGAAGAAGATCTCAATCTATAATGAAGAAATGATAGTAGCTCGTTGTTTTATAGGCTTTATCATATTCAGTCGGAAGAGTTTAGGTAAGACTTTCAAAGTGACTCTCGACGGGAGAAGGAAGGCTATTCAGGAAGAATCGCAGCAATTCCCCAATCCTAACGAAGTTGTTCCTCCGGAATCCAATGAACAACAACGATTACTTAGGATCAGCTTGCGAATTTGTGGCACCGTAGTAGAATCATTACCAATGGCACGCTGTTCGCCTAAGTGCGAAAAGACAGTGCAAGCTTTGTTATGCCGAAACCTAAATGTTAAGTCAGCAACACTTCCAAATGCCACTTCTTCCCGTCGCATCCGTCTTCAGGACGATCTAGTCACAGGTTTTCACTGCTCAGTGAGTGAAAGATTTGTCCCCGGGTGTACGTTGAAAGCTTCGATAGTAGAACTCATTCGAGAGGGCTTGGTGGTCTTAAGAATGGTTCGGGTGGGGGGACAAGAGTTGTCATAATATAGAACCATGAACAACAATCTTCCCGACAAAGTGATTAACTATTTAATTCAACTCATTGAGAAAATCGATTTTTTGGTTCCGTCCGCAGTGTGTATTCTAGCAATATGGAGAGTAGCGCGTCTGCGCAATTTGACATTGGACAATTATAGAGAAAAGGTTGACGAAAGTGTTGCCGATACACTTAAAGAACAGATTTCAGATAGATTTTTGGACCCCATCTTTCAACAACAGGGGATTCCGCTCCCCCGTGGGACACGCCCCTCGGATTTATTAGAACGATTGGTAGCGCATGACCCTAATAATCTTTCTTTTCTCACTCAAATATATGACAGTTTCTCGACTTTTTGAGCGCTATTTTAAACCAATTCTTTTTTTTTATTTGGAGGTTAAAGTAGGTTTTGAGTTAGTAAGGAAAGTGTAATAGAGGATAAAGAAATGGATTGGAGGGAGGGCGGGGGCGAATGCGGAATAGAAGATTCGGGTTCGACTCCCGAGTTCGCGTATGAAAAAGGGTAAGAAAAAAGCAAAAACTCTTTTTTTTTAAGGTTAGGATATTTTGATATGATGGTGAAGCTGCTGCTGAAGGCCTTCTTGCCCTATCATCCTAAGTGTGAACCTCACTCATCTGCCGATGATCTAATGATGTTCAAAGCAGGCAATCTGAAAGCCCAAGCTTTGAAGTTTTAAGAATAATCATGTTCTGCTCTGACTTAGATGGGCTTGACTTAGACACCCTTCCTTTTCTACTCCGAAAGCAATCAGCAGCCGGGTAACCAGGAAAAGTCCTTGCCTTGCCACTACGAAGGAGGGTGGATCACGAGATTAAACTCATTCCTGGCCCCATTCCTCTCGTTGCAGATCTATTCGATCAACTGAGCAATGCAAAATTTGTCACTAAACTGGATTTGAGGTCGGGGTATCAGCAAGTTAGAATTGCTGAGGGAGACGAACCAAAGACAACCTGTGTTACTCGGTATGGGGCTTTTGAATTGATTTTATGCCTTTTGTACCTTGATGAATCAGGTATTTCATGAATATCTCGAGAAGTTCGTGGTGATGTATCTAGACGACATTTTGGTTTATAATTCATCTCTGGAAGAACATGTGGAACACCTTCGACTGGTCTTCAACAAATTGCGCGAGAACCAACTCTACTTGAAGAGAGAAAAATGTGCCTTTGCCCAACAACGCATCAAGTTCTGGGGCCATATCATTGAGCATGGCCACATTCGGATGGATTTGGGGAAGGTGAAGGCGATCCAAGAATGGAAGACCCCCTTAAATGTGACGGAATTTAGGTCCTTTCTGGGACTAGCTAACTACTATCGTCGCTTTTTGGAGGGCTACTCACGAAGGGCTACACCTCTGACTGCTCTTTTGAAGAAGGGACGAGATTGGAACTGGTCTAAAGAATGCCAAGTGGCCTTCGACGATTTGAAACAGGCGATGATAAGTGACCCAGAACAAACTTGCTCTTCCGGATGGTTTGAAGCCCTTTGAGGTACAAAGGGATGCCTCAGATTTTTGTTTAGGGGAGTCCTATTGCAGGAAGGTCACCCAGTTGCATATGAGAGTCGTAAACTGAGCGACCCAGAGACAAGATACACAGCACAAGAAAAGGGTCTATTGGCAGTAATCCATTGCCTTAGGTTAGGGTCTGGAAACACTACTTATTGGGGTCCAAGTTTGTAGTGAAGACAGATAAGACTGCAGTGAGCCATTTTCTTACGCAGCCAAAGCTCCCCCGTACGGTGGCAGGAATTCTTGGCAGAGTTCGACTTTCACTTTGAATAGTTGACGGGTCGAACCAATCAAGTAGCAGATGCTCTTAGCCGGAAAGCAGAACTAGCAGCTTTCAAATACCTTTCCCACACCTCCGCCAGCCAAGTGGCAACCTCAGTGCGGGAACATATTAAGGAGAATTGGTCTAAAGATCCTACGGCTCAAGCCCTCCTGAATTTGGTGCGAGAAGGGAAGACCCGTCAGTTCTGGGTGGAGGACGGACTTTTTGATGACAAAAAGGAAAGGGGCACCGATTGTTTGTACCGAAGGTTGGAGATTTGAGGAAGGTACTCCTACGAGAATGTCATGACGGGCGGGTCATCCGGGCTGGGCTGGCAGAGGACTTTCTCCAGGAATCTATACACTTGACCCAGCCTTCGGGGAATACAAGTTCATGTTACGGAAAGTCAATACAGCGATTGCATTGTTTATGTGTCGATTTCCTCTTCTGAAACACCACATGGAAGTCTTGGCCGTAGGGTCTTTCTTCTCTTCTTGAAAGCCTGGAGCTGGACTTATTCTTCCTTCTTCCTGACTTGATTCACTTCACCGGCTGACTGACGTCTAAGATCCTCGAATTGTATTTCAAACAAGCAAAAGCAGGGAAGGGAGGGATCGACCCAATTTTTTTTCTGGTACATACAGCGCAGGTGAAAGAGCTAGCACGAAAGTAAGAGAATTTAGGTTGAATTCCTGCGACTAAGATAGCCGTTTTTGAATAACGCTCACATAATCCTAATTTTGAATAGTTTTTAAAGCAGCGGCCATACAGTCAAATTAAAACAAAACAAGAAATTCGCTGTACCAAGCCTTTATAAATATATATCCAGTTAAGGCAGTGACTGACGGATGTTCTTTCTCGCAATCAGGCTTACCAGGGCAATCCGCCCCACCCTCAGGTTGGTGAAGGAAAGAAGGAAGCATATTCTTGGGCAGAGGCCATCAAAGTCACATACAATACAGGATGAAAGCTGCGCTGCGAGCAAGTTCCCTTTCCCTTATAACCCTTTTTTAACTTTAACTAAAAAGCGATCTAGCAGCGCTCAGTTACAGTTAACAGGGAAGACAATCCCAAAGTCACTTAGGTTGGTCGGGCAGTACAAGATCAAACATAGTGGGGTAACCTAGTCTACTTAAAGTTGGAAAGGGTAGTTACCTGACAAAGAATATAAGAGGACATTTTTTAGAAACAGCCTACGGATAGAAAGAAGGGATACCTGAAACATTCTTCCTTTCCATCAAAGGCTGTAGCGATTGAGTAGAGAACCTTATTCAAACCTGATGCGGCCATTCAATCAATAAAATGCCAATACAGGTATCCTACCGATAAAAGTCGTCAATCCATTTTTATCCAATCCCAATCTCTTACTATAGAGTAAAGCAAAGACCTTAAATAGATCCTCCTGGAAAGATTAACTCGCTAAAATGCCTATAGGAACCAGTACACTGTGATAACTGAAGACAAACCAACGAAGGAAGGCAATCGGCTCCTTGCCTCTGTCTGTTCCTTACTGGGACATGAACCCTGAGGTCAATCTTTCCCTTTCTGCTCCTCATCTATTGGCCACAGCTACAGCTAGTTTGAATAGTGATAGCCCCTTGCCATGAAGAGGGCCCGATGGTGAAGCTGCTGCGCTTCTCTTCCTATGGTTTAGTGGCATTGGAACGGCTTTCCCTCTGCCTTCACGCTCCTTGTCAGTCATAGTTGTAACTGCTTGTCCTCTTTCTTTGTCGGGTTCGGGACTCTGAATCGATCAATCGAATGGGACAACTCCGATCCTCGGTCTGTGACTGACTCGCCCATTAAGCAAGCGGCTTTCTCTCCTCTGCCTAAGATTCGAGATTGTCATATAGTCATGTCGAATAGACGGATGAGAAAGAAAGACAAAGAAGCATCACAGCGAAAGCAGAACCAAAGGGAGATGGTGCTTCCTCTTACCCATCTGATGGACTCACTTCGGTCATAGAAGGAAGAAGTCCGATATGCTTTTCAAGGCAGCTTCTCCCAATCAACGAGTGGTTAGGGCCCTTGTAGTCCGTCCTTTCTTTGACCTACCTTGAATGCAATCGAATGCTATGAGTTTACTAGACTAGCTACTGTAAATTGCTATTCTAGCACATGTGCTTCTAATAACTGTCAATTAGAAAGTCTGGGACTTAAGGAATGGAATAGGCAGCTAGCCTGCTTTACTGCTTTTCGGCTTAGACTGATTTAGTGAAGTATGCCAATCGGGGCTTGCCTTGCTCTGACTCTGGCTCTAATGGATCTTCCTTTCACTCACTGAACACCTACCTAATCTACACCTTTTTTTTTAATCGAAGGCTTGAAAGTCAATAGGATTAGACTCGCTGACAGGAAAGGTAAGGGCTTTTTTGGCTGCCTGATTTCTGACTTCTAGTTTAAACGAACCCTATGGCAGTAGTCCCTAACTCGCTTTCGGACGGAGCGTCCTTCAAAGAGCGGATTCTATTCCTTCTGTCCGTGGGTGTGGGACTAGTGCAATCATTCCCTTCCTCACAGCTCCTTCTTAGCAATTGAATCCACTACCGGTGTGTTCTAAGAGTTGGATAAAATCTTAGGATAATAAAGTAGGATATTCTCTAGTTAAAGTAGGAATGATTAAACCCCGGCTCGGCTGGAAGCATCCCACGGATCTTGCCAAAATGAGCACCGAGGGCGGGAAAGAAGGAAAAGTGAACCTCTTGCTTTGTTAGCAGCTACTTTGATCAACAGGAGCCCCCTTCTTATTATTAGTAAGATAGATAGCTTGAGCTGCGCGAAAGATTGACTGGAGAAAGTTCGCTAAGGCGCCCTTCCCTCACTGTGTCAATTTATGCTAGAGCACCAGCCTTTATCCCGCAAAAGAGTAAGACAATGCAGTCCAGACCAGGAGGCAAGTCGAAGTTCAGTTCCTATTGAGGAAGAAAAACCATTAGTTAGAAAATGAATCTCATCTGTCGATTCCAAAGTCATTGATAGAGTCAAGTCAGGTTTGCTGTGAATCAAGCTTTCAATCAGTTCGCCTTCTGAGCCTATTGATTCAATTCCTAGAAAGCCCTTTTGTCCTCCTCCGCATCCTTCATTAAGTCTTACATAAAGAAGAGATAGATAGAATCGCAAAGAGTATGTTTGAAAGGGGGTAACTCTGGCGAGGAAAGAAACTCTTAATAAAAGGCCTACAGGCATGGTATTAGGGATTGATTACCTTTGCCCCTTAACTCCATAACCCCTTAACCGTTTAATAACAGCTAGAAAGCAGATAGTCTATCTGACTGATTTCTCGACCTAAAAGCAAGATCCAATTCCTTTCAAAGGAAAAAGAGGCTGCAAAGGATGCAGGAAGAAGACCCTTCTTCTCGACTTACGACAGTCAATCCGGGTTAAAGACCTGAGAATGCGATGCAGATCTAGCTAGCCTAATAGCAGAAGAATCGCCATGTGAAGCTTACGAGCTTGTGATGGGCATCGAGAAAGAAATGTATGAATGAATCTCTTGAGTTCGAATGCTTTGATGCTTTCTTACGGAAATGATTCTTAGAAAATCCATTCTCTGACCAAGGGCAAAAAATGGCGGATTCTGTCCATATAGGAAGAAGGGCTTCCCGGTCTGTGGGATCTTTCCCTTCTAGTATCCTAGCCCCTCCAACAATATAGGAGAGAGCTGCGCTTACTGACTCGATCTCTATCGCCACTGCTGGATGAAAAGAGAATTGACTAAGAGTAGTCTTCCCCTGGAATCTGGATATCCTTAAACAATTCAGGTTTCGTCTCGTCCTCGCCCTAACGAGTAGCTTGCCTTGAAGCTCTCAAATCAGACCATTCATCAGACAAAGGAGTAAGATCGCAGTTTGAATCTCCTGATGTCATAAACTGGGAAAAATCAAATGTTATATCCACGACTTGCCTGTGAAAAGCATATAGCTATTAATTTGTTTGAATATGGGACACCAACAGTGAAGGAAGGTTCCTCGGATAATTGGTACTTCTCTATGTTGACTGGGGAAGCCTCTCAATGTGCAACCTGACTTTGCTCAGCTAGTGCTACTCTTTCTTTTGGCCTGATCTCGTAAAGAAAGGAAGGCTCATGAATGACCAATCCCTGGAGGAAGACTATGATTCTGCTTCTGTCTGGTCGTACTAGGCCATTAAGGTCTCACTACTTATTATGTGAATCTTTGTATCCCCAAGGGAATCCCATGCATTGAGATAGCAGGTTGGATCATCATAAAACAAAATCATGGGTGCTCAATCAATGGAATGTTTGCTTTTAGATCTCTTCCAGTGCTTATCAAATCAAAATATCAGGTTTAGGTCGAAACAGAAATCAGGGATCAACCTGTGGACATGTTGCGCTGAACCTCTCTTCCTACCGCTAGGAGTGAAATAGATTGCGTGGCTGCCCGATCATGACGTAGTCCGAGATAGAAGATTGAGAAAAGCAGGGCAAGTGGGAGATGTTCCACGAGCTACTTGTTTGAAGTCTTTTTCCATATCTAGGTAAGAGAAAGACAGGAGAGACTTCCCAAGCATGGGTCTTTGATCGATGGAATGCTTGCTGTCAGCATCTGTTACTGGACATCTTGTTTTAAGCTCTGTTCCTAGCACCAAATCTTTCTTTCTTTGCTTTTCCTCTGTTCTTTGTTTGCCCTATCAGAATCAGTATCGGTTGATTCCTTCCCAAATGATGAGAGGAGGAGGCTTTTTTGTTCGCTTGCTTGCTGGCAAGCTCTATACCCGACCGAACATCTTATTACTTATACTTAAAAGTTGAATTGATTCTATAGCTTGAAGTCTCATCCTTTGAATCCTCTATTGAATTTGTTGTTCTAGACCCACCCCTCTTATCTTTTACCTGGATTTGGTGGAAAAAAAAGTCTGCCTTCGCAGAAGTTGGATCTGAGGATGGAAAAATAGAGTCCGCTATCCCGGAACCGGTTGCCCCCTTTTTGGGTCGAGGTAACGCGGGAGACCCATACATAACTATATTTTAACTGTTGGAAAGTAAGACAGATCTTTCCCCAGAGTGCCTTCCTTAAGCGTCTGGTGCCGCGGAGTCTGCAAGAGATGATCCAACCCCTTCTACCGCTTTCTGTTGCTCAATCGCCCACTTTAGATGAGACTAAAAAAACCAATCTTTCTTAGACTCTAATAAAGAAGAATCAGATTTTTCGGCAGAGACAGAAGGTGTATCCTCTAACTCTAAGGCAGACAATTAAGTGACATAAGTGGTCTCGTCCGTCTATAAGCATCTGATGAAGCAAAAGCCTAGTTCTAGGTAAAGCAAGCTCTCGCCTCAGGCATGGAAAGGAAAGAAAGGGGATTGCTTCAACCCATACAGGGCCTTTCTCAATTTACACACTTGTTTGCTGTTTTTAGTCTGTATATTACAACCAGGAGGCAACACCATATATACTGATTCTTGGAGATCTCCATGCAGAAACGCATTCTTCACATCAAACTGGTGCAAAGACCAGTCAAGATTCACCGCCAGAGATAGTAGAATACGAACCGTATTCATTTTGGCCACTGGTGCAAATGTCTCCATATAATCAATTCCGTAAGTTTGAGTATATCCCTTGGCGACAAGTCTTGCTTTGTACCGTTCAATGGTTCCATCAACTTTTTATTTAATGGTGAAGACCCATCTACATCCGACGGGTTTCTTCCCTTCAGGTAAGTCAACTACTTCCCACGTTGAGTTCTTTTGGAGAGACTGAATCTCTTCATTCATTGCTTCCTTCCATCTGGAATCTTTCAAGGCCTCCTGCACACTACTAGGAATAGATACAGCAGATAATTGATTCACAAATGAATCATTTTCCTTTGACAATCTATGATAAGACACAGAATTACTTATGGGATACTTAGGTTGCGAATTTAAGAACAGGTTCATAGTTTATTTTAGGTATTCCTCTTGTGACTCGGTTGGGTAGCACTTTTAGATGGGTTGGTTCAGAATTTACCTGAGACTCAGAAGTGGAACCGGCTTGAGAGAGCAATTGGTTAAACGGTACTTCGTGAAGGGGGGAAGCGGCTGGTGGTATCACTTCCATCTGATCCTGACTATTCTCATCCTCCAAAATGCGCCCATTTGCCTCATCTGGACACTTACCACTATTATCCAAGTTTCTACCACTTGTAAACGTGTCCAAAGGAGAGAAGTTGCCGCTTCGGGGGGGAAGATTTCCAAAGCTAGGCGCTGACGTGTACCAGACTGTACAACCAATGCCCAAGCAGACCAGAACCAGGAAACGCCAATAATTTACGTTATAATTAGTAACGACCTCCACCAAAACTTTAGAATAGCTCTCGTGGACCAAACCACGCAAACCTGACCCGAAAGCAGGGGCGTAGTGGCAAGGGTAAACTGACTTCCTCTTACCGAAGGACATATGTCAGGGAATCGAGAAAAGGTCTGTAGGGCATAGCTCGGTATTGAATGTGTGAATAGCAGGATCAATGACTTACTTATTCTCCACTGCTACGAATACTGCTATTCATTCCAAATGTCTTTCCTTGCCGGGAAAGAGAGAACAACCTATTCTATTCCAAAACAAAGGAGTTTCAACCCGAAACGCGAAAAAAGCAGATACGCTCTTGTCTCTTTAAATCGTATGTATTATCCATGGCGAGTGCTATCGTATATAAGAGAAAGGTTGTTTACTAAGTAATATAAGGCGTAAAGCCCTTGCTTTTGGTCAGCTGTTCCCAAGGAGTCTTTCAGAAGATGTGGCACAATTTGTTTTGTTTTTGTTAGAAAAGTCCTTCTTTCATTCAGTTAGTGTTTATAATAGGGCATGCAAATGCAAGATTTGAATTGGTATAAGAAGAGCACGCATTGGCAAACAGACTTCAAGTAGGGAAGGGAATGTCTTTGTTGAATCTGAATTGGATAAGTAACCAAGCAAAAACGGAAACGAAAACAAACATTGGAAAACTAGAATTTCGATAAGCCTTAGGCGAGCTCATAAGCCAGAAAGAGATGAGACAGCTAGTTTTTTAGATGGAATAAACGGGGTTAGGTTAAAGGACCTTTCAGTGGCCTCTAGAAGTCCAGTTTTCGGCTGTTCGTTAGCTTCTGAACCCGTAGGCTTTTTGTTACATTAACAAGATTTTCTCTAGAATAGAAAGCGCTACTCTCCTACCCCCTAGTCTGGGGCTTAGACATCAAGCAAGCTAGCCAATCTCCGTACTAACGGCGCAAGACTCACTTCGGGTTTACCGAACTTCCCCTGTATTCAGTCAGGCAAGAAGGTTTGCAGACGAAAGGGATGCGGATTCAGCCGGGGATCTGTAACCATAACCCTTTTTTGAAAAAAGAAGATCTTTCTCATTTGCGACCAGATTGCGACTGTACTTTACTTGCGCTTCCTTGCTCACTGCTCAAGGCCCTTAGGCGGAGCCCATGAATTCCATTCGATCGATCTGACCCCTTGCTTTCATGCCAGTACGGTCCCAATACCAATGCTTTGATTCAAGAAAGCCTTGGCAATATCATGCAAAATGCATTTGTTTATATAGTTGGATGGATGATAATAGGTTTCGCCATCCTCATAGCCGGAAGCCTGATTCACTCTCTTCCTATAACATGATAGTAAGACAATCTCTCCCCCCAAACCTTCCATTCATAGACATTCATAGAAAGAGTCTTCCTGAAAAGCAGCTTTTATTCGTTCTCTCTTACCACATTCATTCTCTTTACCAGCAAAGTTCATCCTATACGAAAGACTACACCGACCTTGGTTCGTAGCGTGCTTACAGCTACTCTTTAGTCTTTCAGCCTCCTTACCTGGATTTTGAAAAGCCTGACAAGCCCACCCCAACGTTCTAGCTGATGCTTCTGCTTGTCATTTTAGTACTTGGAATGTCTTTGGCTTCACGCTCCGCAACCTATCGGTCAAGTGTCTACGCTACTCACCTTTTAAATTGAGTGGCATTTGGGCCCATAGATGGAGTCATCCCATCAAATGCCTTTTCCTTAGCTTCTGCTTTCTGGCTTTCCGGAAGAGAGGTGGCATAAATCAGATGGCATTCCTGGTGGAAGCTTTGAAGGAATTGACTCTGGTACTATTGAATAAAGATAAAGAACTGCTCTTGGTCTACCCTTTATCACTAACCGCAGTTGTGCTAGAAGAAGCTATGGGTGGAAGGTTTGAATTTGACATTCAAGCTTTTATGTAAGGAATTACCGGAGAACTACAAATTGAATGTCCATCTTCGATTCATTTTGAAAATCATCCCAGATCTGACTCCATAGGAACGGAACTGAGACCCAGTTTGGGTGGAGCTTAGACCACTGGATCTCGTTTTTTGCTGCTTGAATGGCCGAGAGGTAAGTTCTTAGGAATCGATTTTTTCACAGGAAAGATCAGATGGACCGAATGAGCTTCGAAATCAACAGTCTGGCAACTGCCTTGACTGGTCGAAAGAAGACGAGTTGCCCTTCTTCTCTTTGTCCAAGCATTCCCTTTGAGAAAGTCCCCGAGATCCTTTTCTTAGCAGGGGATTCGTGAACAACAGCAGCGTAAATGGAATAGCTTTTCTATCTAAATCATTTCCCGTTCGCCTGGTCTTTCTTCTTTAAAGAGCGGGGGATGCCCTCAGCGCCGAGGAACATGTACTAGGGTGTATGTGCGACTCGTTCAAATCGTGGGCTGGAACAAAAGAAAAGACACTTTTTTTCCACTATCCTTCATCAGTACGGATGAAAAGGATAGAATGGAAGAACCCCCTTCACTATCTAAAATAAAAAACTAAAAAAAGATCTATTATTTCTTTCTATTGTGTCTCAAATTTATGGTTTCCATTGCATTGGTGCAAATTCAATCACCTCCATTTTCAAT
>JAOQMS010000175.1:2370-15556 GCA_027563885.1 Erythroxylum longipes
TCGCGGATGGAGAGGGATTCGAACCCCCGGTATTCCTATCAATACTTCGGTTTTCAAGACCGACTCTTTCAACCGCTCAGACATCCATCCCCTTCGTGCTTCGCCCGCCATATCTATCCTATCCGCGCGCTGGCAGGTGGGGGCTTATCTATGTGATTCGCTACGCTTGCTTGCGTCTATCGGCGGGCGCTATTGCCTGCCGGTTAGCGAAACTTTTCCGGAAGTACGAATCGCTACGCTTCGCTTGTTTCTATATGATAATTTGTTGCGCTCCCTGCGGTTAATAGCAAGAGAGTGAAGAACGAATGATCCTCCAAAAGAGTGATTGAGTCCGACTCAAGCGAGTGAGTTAAAGGCGTGGCAAGAGAGCGAGTTCAACTCGCGAACGATCAGCAATTGCGACCCTTTTGCGTTGTTGCGAGACTGGTACTTGGCGGCTCACGAGCAACATATAGACTAAGGTTGCCCATCACTCTCTCGCTCTTTAGGCCTTTTCTCTTTTCTTTCTAGCCCCATAATCACACTGAACGCCCAGCTTCTCAGAGCCGCTCTCCCCCCCAGCTTACAGCATAGTGTGGAATCTGGATCGTTTCATCGAGCACCATTGATTTATTTTAGATAGAAAGGTGTTCTGACTCTATTGGATCAAGTCATAACCTATGCCTGATTAGTAGACTAGTATTCAGAGACTAAGCTCTATTTCAGAGATTGGACTCTCTTACTGGGATTAGCCCCGATTAGTAATCAGCTGTTCCCGAGCCAGGTTCCCTGGATCTACGTGTTCCTAGTAGGCCTAAATGGATTCATTAAGAACGGGTAGACTTCACGAGCTCTCTCTCTGCGTATCCTCCTACTTATTATTTGAATCTGAGGATCATAAAAACATACGAACCGCCTACTCTTTAAAGCCCTACCAAACTCTTTAAAAAAATTCAAACTGCTTGCTCTCATTAATAAAAAACAGCAACCCCCCCTCATATCTTCGGTATACCTCAATACAAGACTCGCACAGGAAAGGATTATTCAATCAAAACCGGGCTATCGCCCTATCTAAGCAGGTTTCCCCTCTCCTCTACGGAAGTCAGATTGGAGTCTATTTCAGTTCCTGTGTCTATCGCTATCGCCCTATTCTCTCTCAATTGCCTATCCTTTTTAGATGAGGGGGAGTACCTTCCAACACTTAAGATTGACCTCCTCAAGTGCCAGATATGAATGTTTTATGAATTTCATACGGGACTACCGCTTACGCCCCTAAACTCAAGTGAACTTTGACTTACCAAAAAAGTGGACTAAAGAAACTGACCTAAGCATAGCTCTCTCTCTTAAATACAAATGCCAAGAACCTTGGATAAGTGCCTTTCATTTATTTGATCTTTTAAGGCCTTTGTCCTACTTATAGTATCAGTCCTCCAGCCTATCGAAATTCGTGTTTTTAACAACTTTGTTGGCACTCAAAAAAAGGTTATTCAATCCACTAGTGCAACTGAAGGTGTTCTTCTGAACCGAAACAAGAAAGAGCTCATAACCACTGCTTGTGAACAGCTCTCCTCAACTGAAGGCGCACCTACTGTTACTAGAAGTTTAGCCTCTCTCTCGATCTCGAACTTACTTACTTTACTTAATAGGCCTTAAGAGAGATGATTCAGAAAACCCTCTTTTGTCTTAAGAACCTGATTCAAAAGATCAAATAAGACCGGACTCAAATCGATCTCACTTTCGACGATTGAACTGCACTTTTATATCCAGATTGGAACTGGATTTGAATATCTTTGGATCCGCCGGTTTTCACTCCACTTTCCGGAACCTGGCTTCACATAGGCCACTCATAATCATAAGACGTTCAACTCCCTAAAACACGTATAATTGAGAGACTCAGAATATCAGTGCCTTGGGTAAATGCCTACCTTCGGGAGAAGATTACCGAACGAGTTTCAAACCTGTCCTCTTCGCTTCCCAAGATAACACTATTTAGAAGGGCCTTGTCGGCCACCGCTTGCTGACGACGGAACGCATCGTCAATTAAAAGTCCTCGCGTTGGACTTAGTTGGAAAGGTAGGTGTTCGGCATGTCCCCTGCTTGCGAATTTCGTAGGGCGGGTAGCTTTGGAGATCCCATTCCTCACCTTTACCCTTGCCCCCAGACTTCACTCTTTCAACACTTGTATACTTTCTAAATAGTCAGGCGTGCCCCTGTCTCTAACAAGTGTGTGTGATCCACCGATTCGATTTACTGAGTGACTCTTTCTTACCGCTGGAGTCCCCATCTTTTAAAAAAAGCCTTATCAGACTTCCGATCCATCCCTTGTTTGTTTTTGCTGATTGAATCAAGCCTTAATATGGTCTCAAACCTTTCTATGTTATTAGATTAGTCAAGCCTAAACGCCCTGCAATCAAAAAGCGCTAACGAGGGATGCGCTAACGCGCAACGGCTTTCGCGCAACTTTCTCAATCCCTTGATTCTTGCTTTCGAGCCTACGCTTTCTGGGTAGTCAAGTAGTCCGTGAAGGTGAAAGAAAACTTGTGTTAAGCAAGCAGACTAGTCAAGCCAGAGAGGCAAAAAAAGCAAGAAACGGCGATCGACGAAATCAATCGTACTTTCACTGCTGTGAACCGGCTTTCATAAAGCACCTTTTGGCAGCAGCTACTATTGGGATCCAATTCCGAGCTCAATTCGACAATGAAACTCTTCAAGCAATGATCTTATCTATGTCATTTCTCTTGACGTGATACAAAAGACTACTTTCGAGAGTCACTTAGCCCCTTGATTGATTCTCTCAAAAAAGACGCTGTGTGGGCAAGTCGATCAAAGTCAGAGCGGGGAGGGAATGTTTACAGTTGTTGTAGTATGACTTTTCATTTCCTGTTCGGTCTTTCAATAAGTAGTCAGCTGCGGGCTAAGAAGCCTCGTAGTCAGACTTTTCATTGATTGAAGTAGCTCCTGGTCCTATCGAACCTGCATCTTCAAACCTGGTGCTCTCACTTCCTTGCTTCGAGGAGCATAATGCATAGTATAATCAGGGGGCAGGGATGTGGATATCACTACTATTGATTAACCGGTGTCAGTTGCTTTAGCAGCTCCCTCTGGGCATCCACCCGCAGCAAAGATCAGATTTTGCCCATCTATGAATCCAAACCTCCCGAGCAGCTTGTTCCTTATGGTTTTTTTTTCCTGCTCTCTTTCCTGCTTTCGGTTAACCTTCAACTCGTTTTTTTACTGCCCAAGGAAATTCGACGATGCTAGGTCTCGTCTAAGCCCTTCTGCGGATTCGATTCATATGATTATACTAGGCGTACCCCTTCCCGCTTACTTTACTAACTTGTGACCGTGAATCTTGTTATAGCCACCAACCACTACTTTACCTACTAGGCGTATTGGTCTTTAGGTGAATTGTTCTTTCTTAGCTGAGGATTAAGGTTTTTTTAGACATAAAATAAGGAAAGGGCTATTGAGTGGGGGAAAGCCATTCCTTTTAATTGGAACCTACTGTATATTTTTATTTATATTAATATTAAGCTGACGATGGCGAGTGCTTATTCAGTTGCTTCAATTGGTGCCTACCTTTATAGATTGGCAGGCTTTCTTTAAACGAGGGGATTGACCCAGAGAGAACGAGCTAAAGACTAGACTGCGGGAGATGGCGATTGATACTCCAACTTCAGCTCGTAAACTCGCTCCTTCATGTGCTGCCAATACTCATGACGTAGGTAGGTAAGTTCGAGCTTGCTTGATCCGTAGGTCTCTCGTCATCGGTAAGCTATGGTTGAGGAGTAGGCATCGGCAACAGGAGCAGATGTATAAGCTGGGGTGGAACGGCTCGTTAAACTCGCCCCTTATCTTATAGTCGAGAAAGAGTAACTGAACAAAGTATGCATTCGGAAGCAGAATAGGTAATTACCTATTGCTATTGTGAATGATTATTAAAGCTTTCCTGCCTTTGCTGAGCTGAGCGATTTCACACAAAAATTGGACAAGGCCTCCTGTACCGATAGCGGCTTAGTAAGTAAGGTGGGAGCGAGTGAAGCATATTCCATTGCTAGTAGGTGACACACTCAATCCGTTGAGAAAGACAACCCAGGTTCAGCCATCAAGGTAAGACTCTCGCCTTGCATTGAAGAGAGTTCTAAGGCATTGACAGAGTAAGTCGCCCGGGACCCTAGTGTGATATAAATATCTGGAGTGACTATAGATACAGGTAAATAGAAAGTAAGAACCTAATAGGTCGAGGGTGCGGGTCATACCCTTTCCTTGAATTAGTTGTAGTCAAAGGAACCTCAATGGGGAAGAATTTGACGGGACCGAGACTAATAGCGAAGACAGAGGAAGGGGTTCAGTGGTTGGTTCAGATGTGGCATGGATTCCAGGTGGTACCATATCTAGTTCAAATCTAATAAGTAGTTAGTTGTTCTGGGCTTCCAGATTCAATGAATCAATCTGCCGAGGTTATTCCGCAATTCATTCTATTTCTTCCATTGAAGCTAAACCCTCAACCGTAACTGGTAGGTCGAGTGCATGGCAACAGTTCCTGGTCCTATCTCACCAGCTTCTAAAAAGAAGGCTATACCTGATTGAAAGCCAATAGGGCCTATTCCTTAATTAAACAGTATTCCCGGGGATTTTTTTAGGAGTAGTCAAAGGAACCTCTCCCCTTCTCTCCAGCCTTGCTTGCAGGAAGGATTGGCGCCCTGCCTTATACTCCGTAATTCCCAGAGCTTCTTCAAACCTCTCCTCACAGTTGGAATAGGAACTGAATTGAATCAGGTAAGCGCAGAAGATCGGTCGGTGACCTTGCCCTCCTCTCAACTCCCGGGTTCTTCCCCAGTTGTGTTAGTTGGTTGATCGGCCTACCTGGCTTGCTTTAAACTACCCACTGACACCGGCTTATCGGGGCCTGCTGGGAGGTCTGCGTCTGGTCCTCCCTTGACCTCCAACTCCCGTCGTGTTCTTCCCGCACTTCGTGCTTGCTTTAGTTGCTGCTTGATCCCAGGCCAGCTTGTTAGCCAATTACTTTTTATTATAATTAAAGCTAATCATTCTTTATATTTATATATTATATAGCAGGCAAGTCCCACTCATAAAAAAGTGGGAATTCCACATGACTACCCTGAGAGGAACGAATATTTGTAGCTAGACCATCCAAGCAAGCTATTTCCGGTTATTCAATACGCTCCTAAGGGCACCAGTAGAACCTACTGATCAAGGAGCGATAGGTTTCGGATGGTTGATTAACACATCGATTCTACCGGCTCAAAAGATCTGGTGGGACAGTCTATTTAACTCGACCTGAAGCTGGTCGGTTCGGTCTCAGAGCGGGGGTCGGCTGATTCTTACTCAAACTGACTTACCTACGTATCCATACCATAAGGAAAGGAATGGAATCAAGCTCTACGTAGTTCTATTTACACGCGTAAAAAATAAAAGAAGAAGAATCAGATATGAGGGAGGGGGAGAGTTTGCTCACACAGATTTTATCAATCAATTAGATAGATGTGGCCCGACAGGTCTCTTGTCCTGGGGAGCCTGAACTAAATAAATGGGGTGTCCGAAAGAAAACACCGACATATAGTTGAAATGGCTTTGACTTTGATAATAAATAGTGGAGTACCAAAGCATCTATGGGTTGAAGCATTCACTACTGCAGTGTATTTAATCAACAGATTGCCATCTTCTGTTATCAACATCCAATCTTCTCTTTATGGTCGTGAGACTTTTCAGGGGGGGATCACTACCTTTTCTGACACATCTGACTGGTTTACTTTAAATCAATCTTCAGAGCACAGTTCCGATAGTACAGCGCCGAAAATTCATGTTCAAAAACCATTCTATCTTTGTTTGCCGCGGAGATCTTTCCTTGGTCAGGTCTTCTGTTCAGCATCTTTCTGCTGACCTGCCGGACAACATATCACAAGTACCTGATGATCTTTCTTTCTGCTGGTGATTTTTCTGTTGTTCCTCTTGCTGTTATTACTTCACCCTCCTCTGCGGTAAAGCCTGCTATCTTTTCCATGGGAACATCATAGTCTAGGGACCATGATGATTCACCTATCGTCTCTGAAAAATCAAAGAGTACTTCTGATGCACCAGCTGTACTAGGTCCTTCCGCTGACTCGACATCCACACATCCTATTCCGACCCGCATTTGAGATGGGACCATCAAGCCTCGAAGTTACAGGGATCTGCACTATGGTTTTCTTCACTCTGCTCACTCTGATTTTTCTGAGCCTCGTTCAGTTCGTTCTGCTTTAAATAGTCCTTATTTTATTGGTATGCGCCCATGAAAGAAAAACTTAGTGCATTTCATCACAATGAAAGATGGGATCTTGTTCCTAGAGACCCAGAGATGAATGTTGTTGGTTTAAAATGGGTATTTAAAACCAAGCTAAAGGCAGATAGGTCGGTTGAACGGTTTAAGGCAAGACTAGTTGCAAAAGGCTACAACCAACTGGAAGGTATTGATTTCAATGAAACCTTTAGTCCGGTTATTATTATTAAACCAACTACTATTCGCCTTGTTCTTGCGTTGGCTGTTATGAACAAGTGGTCTGTAAGACAGCTGGATGTCAAAAATGCTTTTCTGCATAGTTATCTTAAGGAGACAGTTTTCATGGAGCAACCTCCAGGCTTTGTCAGCACTGATCATCTTGAGCCACCTCAAGCGAGCACTTTATGGCCTTAAATTAAACAAGCACCCAACCTATACAAGGGGCTATAGCTGTCCACTATAGGAGCTTTCTTCTAACAATCCCTTATTTGGTATGTCACGAAATGATGAAGCGAGCTCGTTCTATTCAATATCTATATGGGGGAAAGAAGATCGAAAGCCGTTGAGTAATTGAACTGTACTTTCCAGAGTAGTCATAGAAAGAGAGAGAGGGGAATGCGACTCAGGAAAGTGGAATGTGATGCATCATACAGATTAGCCAAGAGAGGCTGGAAGGGATAGAGGGAGGTTTGATGCAATGGAGATATTCCTGTTTTAGCTCAATTCCATGTGTCCATCAATGAGAGCTAGCGGCTTGAGAAAAGGAGAATTGGGATCTAACTCTAAGGAAGGCATGGAGGGTTTGGCATGAAGTAGGCGAATCCGCTGTTAAAGATCCGGTGTTCACTGGACTGACAAGGAAGGAGGTCTTGGAGGGAAGTACGCTAAGTCAGTCAAGTCGGAATCTAGTTCAGATAGACTTGCGGATTCCATTCTAATAATCAAGATAAGCTCTGAGAAAGATAAAAGATCTCAAGCCAAGATCAGCTGCTAGCTGGACTGAGTAAGTGCAATGATCGGACAGAAGAAAGTGGGCTTGTCAGCATGGTCTGGTCATTCCCCTATTCAGGCAGGAAAGAGGATAAGGTATGAATTCAGCAATGAAGTCAACATGTGAATGAAATGTGAATCAAAGAGTCACCGTTCCTTTAGTATGACCATTTTGAACCGCTTTCAAGCAAAAAGGGGCACCCACTCCTATTAAGAAAATAGGCGCTTTCTTTTCTTACTTGACTATTATGGGATTCATTCCTCTTATCTTTCCCGAGGCTAGTCTATCTAATGGATGGAATCGACTAAGATTGGATCCAGTGCAGTTTCTGACTTCGCAGGTCCTTGATGAGCCTATTTCTTTATAACTCTAGCTAACTGATTCTGATTTTCCTGTTTTTCCTCCTATACCACTTGGTAAACCAAAAGGGACCGGACCTTGGCAGGCAGACTGATTGAAGCGTCTCGGATGCTTATTCGAAGACTGATTGAATATCAGTTCCTTAAGCGGATGGCGGATGAAAGCTTTGCATTTGAAATAGGGCTGATTTTATTGTTTATAAACTCTTATTAACCATCATGAGATTGGTTAAGCTATGGATAGACTAGCAGCTTTCTTAGCTTAGAAAAAGTGGAGTTTTATAGTCTTATGTTAGGGGAGGAACCGTCCCCACTAGTTAACAAATCCACCGGAAAAGGAAATGAAAATCAAATGGGCTTCGTCCTTTTCAAAGAGGGTCGCTGTTATGTCCCAAGCATGAATAGAGAAAGAAACACAAGCCCTCAATAGGCTAAATGAAGTCAGATATATACCCGCTGGAAGATGCTGCTTTTTTCTTTTTGCAGAATTGTCTGCCTTTCTTTTTTCGACAACGAACAATCAGTATTCAATACTGAAAGACTCCTTTCATTAAGATATATAATCAGCGGACCAGTAGAAAGAGAGTCGGGTTAAGCCAATCGACGTCAAAGAAGGAAGGTTTTTCTTTCGGGTAGACTGAAAAGCATGGAATGGGTCTTTGATCGAAAGAGAGAGCTTCCTCCTGCTGGATAGAAATCCGATCTAGACTTTTTTTACAGAAAGAGAGAATGAAAGGTATGCAGGTGAGCCCCCGGGCGTATAGCCGGGTATAGATAGAGTTGTACCCTTAAAATCCTTCCTTTTTTTTTTATATTATATAAGTAGTTTGGATCCCCGCCCTTGCCTGGGAAAACTGGAATCTAGCTAGTTCTATTTTCAAGAAGCCGAATCTGTGATTTTGCCTTGCAAAGCTATAGCGCTAGCCAGCAAGCATTCTCAAGACTTTTTAGTTAAAAGAGTGACACTAATAAGATCTGATTTCTGGCGCATTATCTTATTGATTCAATCGTTTTTGGAAAGACTCTCTTTGTTCCTCTTCTCTTCCCCTTCTGAGACTCTAAGGATTCCATTACGCCATGACAGAGAAAGAGATGGCAGCTACACAGACAAGAGGGAATTCGCTCCAAAGTGGGCTTTTGCTTCCTTTTCCAGTTAAGGATTGAACGGATGAAGAGGCTGCTTGGAAGAAGATGAAGATGCTCTTGTCTCTTTCACGTCAGTTTAGCGAGAGTGACTTACCTTCCCGAAAGCCTAGAAGCCAGAACTCTTTTCGAAGACACCTTCCACTCTTTGAGAAAGAGATTGGAAGCTTTGATAAAGGTTTTTTTCCATCTTCGCCCCTTATTTATACCTACTCTTCGTGGATCAACTGTAACAATCAGAGCGGATAAGGCTAAAACAGTGTATATGGAGACAAGAGCGGATTCTATCAAAGAGCCAACCATGGCATTCGATGCCTATATGATCACCTGCCTAGTCTGCTACTAATGATTAACTGTGGCATTTGTTCTGCTCGGGCATAGATTCAAAACTATGGATTCCATTCCTTAGATGGAGGATTCGAAACCTTTCCTTAGTGCAACGATAGATCGCCTTGCCATGCTTGCCTTACCTTATTCTAGTGCTACTGCTTCTGAAAAATATGCACAAGCCCTTGGTTTCAGCTCTGTCAAACAAGCATTCTCTTTTGCAAGTGCCACATTATTCTGCTTCTGTCTATCAACCCCCTTCCTCCAAAAAAATTCGATAACATCAAGACTTAGGGCTACGGGATTCTGATTCATTCTTCCGATGCTTTTAAAAAAGATATCCGATTAGAGGTAACTCTCTATTAGCTAAATATCTCCACTGGTATATCTTAGAGGCAGAAAATACGCTCTTTGAAGGACAAATACACAAATACGCTCCTATTGAATCAGCTGTGAACGAATCCGCTGTTGTTCAGAATGAAGCCAATTCCCCTAAGCTTGAAGCCAATTTGCCTCAGCGATAGAGAAAGATTTTAGTTTACAATAATTTCATCTGTTATTAGCTATTAGGATTGGATAGCAAAAGTGGAGGATCGAGGAGGGCCTGCACAAGCGCCTTTCTGAGCTCTTTCGATAACATGAGAGCTTATTCATATACGCTAAGCAGCGAGGGTATCTTCCTCAGATGGCCTAGGACATTTTTTTCCACTTTTTTTCTTCCCGTTTGTTTCTTTGAAGAACTTTGCGGAGTTTCTACTTCCTTCCCCTTTCCATTTAATGCGGGAAGTTGCGGTTCTGGAATAAAAACCTCCCCTTAGTGTCATTTGATTTGCTTCAGGAGTTTCTTCTTTTTTTGTGGGGGAAGAATGGGGGGTTTCCTCAGCAGAATCTGAGTCTGTGACTGCATCAATTCTCTCACAGAACTCAATGAGAATCGGACGGTGATCCTCGTCATCATTGTCATTACGAGGGATTCTGGTGCGCCATCCTTCTGGCATAAACTCGTCTAGCACTACAGGTGTGCCTTCCTTCTGAACGTACTCATCCGTTAGTTCTTTTTTTAGCTCTTCGAGAGTAATGATAAATAGTAGGCGTAAGCTGTTGAGAAACCAAGCCCTTCGACTTTTGAGCCTGATTTTTCTTGCTCATATGCTTCTTTTCTTTTGAGGAGTCACCGACTTAACGGTCAATTTAGACACGTGGGAAGGCTGTATCTTCTTTTTTTTTTCGCTCGCCTTTCGCTTGGTACACAAGGTCCATCCTTCTCCATTGTCTTCCTCATCGGAAGATAAATGAGAGTCAGAGATTGTTAGAGATCATCGAGCGAAGGGGGTTGATAATTTTGATCTTCCTCCAGAGCTACTCTTTCTCTCATCGGGCTTGAAGCGGACAAGGAAGGAAGTGACATCTAGTAGTAAATAAGATGGCAAGGCAAGCTCCTATCGAAAAGGCTGTTGTCGGCATTTCCGCTCTTTCCATGTTAGCACTTTTACCGGACCCTTCGTCACTGCTTTCTGATCATGTGGATGCCGCTCTTAGAGCATCCGCGAAAGGAAAGGACACTGTGAGGAAGATTGATCCTAGCTACTTTTTTCATACCAGGTGTTACAATAACCTGGGATAACCGCTTCTCTAAGGAGTAGCCTTTTGAGGTTTCGAAGCCGCCCGCTCGTGCTTCTAGAGAGTGAGCCCCTTCGCTTTAGGCCGTTAGGATCGATTCACTCGGAAGCATTCCCAAAGCTTACTTCCTTCCTCTTGTTTGTAAGCCTGAAACGCCAATCTTAGCTTAGCTGCTCTACGAATCTAGTGCAAACACAACAAGAGCTTCTCCAGCTTCTGCAAAGGGCGGAAAAGGTGCTCATTCTACGAGATTTTTTGTTGATCCTTCGCCCCACCATTAAACCATAACTATCATTCATTGGGGTTGGCTTGCTTTCTTTGAAAGGCGCGGGAAATGACTTTGCTTGGACTTCAGAAATGGTACATGGATCCTTCCTTGTTCCCGGGTGGTCCTTCTTTAGTGGCCAGGAAATAGGTCTGTCTTTGTAACCTACATCGTCCCAGGCACCTAATTGTATTAGTGAAAACTAGCCCTCATACCTTCAGTGAAGAAGGATTAAGTTGTAGGTCGATCCACGAGAAAGATCCTGCTGCGAACTGCTCTGTGCCTGTGAAGCGAGGGATCCTGAGTGAAAGGGCAAGGGCCGGGGGAAAGCACCAAAGAGGTGAGGTTTGGTACAATGAACACGAAATGAATCTCACTTAAGACAGATTTTCTTGAAAGAAAGAAAGATACTTGCAGACCAAACAGACCAAAGGGCAGACCTTTTTTCTAGCCTTCTTACTTCTCTTATTTGATTTTTTGTTTAGGTTTTTCATTCAGATTCCTATCTCAGTCCTAGCTAAAGCTACAATCGGAACCTTATCCCATTGCCGAAATGAGGGTTAGGCTGATCCTTAGTTTTTGAAATTCACAACCGTTGGGGGAGAAGTAATGGCTGGGGAGTACTACATGTGTCTAATGCTCGAAGAAGAATCGCGACGTTAGCCCAGTCTTGGTTGCTTAGCTCGTGACTACCTTTCTTTCCCTGAAGGAAGGAAGCGCTCTTCACCGCATGCCCTTCTAAGAGATCGGTTAGAGCACCTAAGAAAGGCTGCTTTTAAGCGGGAGCCACGTACAAACGCTTTACATCGACAAGTGGTGGGCGGTCGAATCCAGTCAATAAAGTAGGGTCTTGCGTTTACTTTAAATAGAGAAAAGGAAAGAGAAAGAGCGACCTATAGCATGTTGAGAGATGGGAGGGACAACCCACGGCTAAGTTCAGTGTATCAGCTCTTTACGTCTCTAAAGCAAGCTACGGGGGAATCAAAGGCCCAACCTATTACTATATAGCGGCTTCTTGCGCCAAATGTTTTATCCAATTCATGTTCTTTGCTTGCTTGACCACTCCACTTTCTACATTCTTGGTCGATCGTAGGCCGTTCTTGATACAGGAAAAAGCGCATAAGCCTCCCCTCAAACAGCTAATCCCCAAAAAGGACATAAGTATGTAGGGCTCTGCTATCGGCATCGGGTGCATTCACGACAAGAATGAGCCTTAACCTAACCGCGGGAGAATGAGATTTTCGGTGAAACAAACAAAAGGAAAAGAGAAGATAAAGTCTGTGGTCCTTGTCGGAGATGTGGTCGTTGTCCTTGTCTTCCCTGCTCTTTTAAGAGCATTTATCTATTAGCAATAACTTTGGGAAGCTATTGATCTCTGGTCTCTGGTAAGCCTTAGGGAAGCAAGAACTTCTCCGGTTTCTTCAGGAAGTGGAACTACTAATGGGAAGCTCTTGAGTCACCCTAGAGCAAGATCTACTAAGGGAAAGAACCCGCGCTTATTGAAGCTTTGATTCAAGCGGCACGATTAGACTAGGGAAAACCGTGTTTTTAGGGGACTGATAGGGCGGATTCTCTCTTTCAATTTCAAGCATGAAAAGATCGTCTTTTTGTCGTATTCTAGCCTAGCGCACCGACACAGAAATGAATGGATTAGTAGTTGTTCTTGTCTCCCACTCCTTCTTCAGTAACAGCGGGTACGGGGCATGCCCCTGAACTGGGATTGGATCTTTCTTTCTTGCATGCACGATCTCTCCTTTGAAAAAACCCTGATCCTTCTTTCTTGACCGTATATACCTTACTACTACCTATTGGTTGGTAACGGCATCCATATCTTTATGCCCGAACGAAAGGGTTTCACAATGCAATGGTTATAGATCTCGAACTGAAGCATCCGCCGAAGAAACGAATCGAATAGGTGATCGCATTTGATCACTCCACTGACCTTACCTTGCTTTCTCGCCCAGTCACGAGCGAAGGGAAAAATAAAGTCAAAAATGGCACTTTCTAGTATCTTAGTAATCAGAGATAAGGAATGCTAGACTCAGTCCAAGCACGAGAATGCCAATCAACTGTAATGGTAGCTCAACCAAGGACTCTGAAAGCACTTTTTCCAGCACTTGTGCCAACCAACCCAACAAAGCAAGCCCTTCTATTGGATACGAGATTGCAACCATAGCCATCTTGATTCGAAGAGCTTAGGGAGAGCAAGCAAACGGAACTTC
>JAOQMS010000175.1:15656-23156 GCA_027563885.1 Erythroxylum longipes
CCTTCTATTGGATACGAGATTGCAACCATAGCCATCTTGATTCGAAGAGCTTAGGGAGAGCAAGCAAACGGAACTTCACATACCCAATTTCTTGAGTAGCCATAAGCAGTTCCTCAGAGGCTAGGGGTGAAAACTATTAAAGGAGCTATCACCGTCTAATCGTATAAATAAAAACAGACAAGAACTGGACTGATTTACCTCGGGCTTACTTTCCGAGGTCGGTAAGGAAGCGTAGCAGCATCGGGGGAGTCCTATTAAACCTCTATTCCATCAAGAAAAACAAGGCGCACTAAAAGCAGGTCTTTAAGAAACCAACCTGAAAGTAGGAAACTATCCTTGGGATTCTCTTTCCTCATAGGCCAGCCAGGAGAAAAACCGCTTTCTTTCCAAAGAGATTCATGAGTTCCAACTCTTCCTTCTTCAAAGTTTGGCAATGAAAAAGAGAATAGAAGCAAGGGTATTTGACTCAGAGACAAGCGGGGAATACTATTTGAAGGAAAGGTAGTCCGGCTTAATTTACTAGTCATAACAGGTCAAAGCCCAATCGAACAGACCCTGCCTACTCCTAAGAGACTGGATGAGGGTTAGGGAGAACAAACAGTAGGGCTAACCTGATCTCCTATCTATCATCGATTATCGAGAAGAAGGAGGGGCTGAGAAAAGACAATCAGGTCCCCTTAGAGACGAAAAGAGGAACCGGCCACTAGAGAGGCAAGGAGAGGATCGATGTAATTGAGCTCGACTCTAAGGAGAGGGTAGGACTGGTACTAGCTACGGCATCTGATTGAGCAAAGGGTGGTGGAAGTTAGGCATTGATTGAAGCTTCATCCGGAGATTCAGCGGTAGCAGATTTTCGAATAGCAGAAGATTGGGAGATATCAGACTCCCCGGTAGCAGACTCTTTGGCACCAGACGATCATACTTTTTAATCATTCTACTCAGCGGTACAAGCCGGTCGGAAGAAAGCAGACAGTTCAACGAAGGCTCGGGACGGGAGGTTTTTTTCTTATACTAGCTCTGGCTTGACTTTGATTTGACTCTTTCCAGGTATGATATTCAAGGGACGAAGGAACTCGACCGTACCCTTGATCAAGACCCTCGGGACTGCGGTAAAGAATTGGGACGGATGGAAAGAGACTGGCTTTCTCATCATATGATAATCTTTCACTCGCTTCCCTGCTTACCTTTTTGCATACAAAAATTCAAAAGGAAAAGGAACTGCTTTAAAGTAAAGGCTTTCAAGGGGATTGAATGAGTTCAGGATAGGAACTTGGTTCACAGGAGCTTAGTCATTTTCTTATTAAATGGCTAAAAGGAATAAGAACTCCAACTACTGTATAGGCTTAGTCTGCTATTGTGGGGCTGCCTCTTTTCTTTACTTAGGGAGATTATCTAAGCTGGCTCTTTAGACTAAGAAAGACTTTATATTAGTTAATATCAAACTCAAACTTCTTACCTCACTCGGCTAGATCGCTATGGATTAGATTAGGAAGACATTACGGGGAAAAAGTGAATTAGGACTGCTGGAACTAAAGGAACTTAGCCTTAGACTGGGACGGATAAATCTAACTAGGAGGACTTTGACTTACACTTCTACGTATACTGGGGCTATCTATTACAACTGGATGGGCTATAAAAGGTACTGCTACTAGTAATAGAGTGGATTGATCTCCCCTTAAAGTGGTAAAGAGAAAAGTGCCTATCTTAAAAAAATACGTCTATCTCATGTTTCGCAAGTTGACGTGAGACTCGCATTGATCTACCAGGCGTCGATGAGCTTTTGGTATCAGATGCTTACGACTTGCCTATGTGATTGGCCGTGTGGAGTAGGCGTAAAGAACGAGTTGCTCCGGTAGTAGCAACTAAATGAAATGACTTTACGAAATCTTCCTTCACCTTTGAACTTCACTTCGTTCTAATTCAAGTAGGCGACTCGCTCCTTCTATCAAGATGGATTGGGGGACGGGCCCCAGTAACAGTAAATGCTATCATGTAGTCAGTGCCGCAAGCTCTCGAACCCTCGTGGGAAGGGAATTCAATGCATCTCAGCAGCAGGAAACTAGGCATTTGAACGAAGGAAGAAACCATCATTGTCCACTTAACAACCCCAGGTAGCTCAGCTAGTCTATCATCCAAGCTCAATCTTCCGGTCTACTGGATTCTATCGAGCTAGATCCAACAAGCGCTATGGCTTACCGAGATATTGGATTTTGACTGATTTTCTCTTTGAACCGGTAGCTAGAAAGAGGGAATTTTGATCACTTGGCACGGGTCCTCGTGAGGGAATTTGAAATTCGGTTAAAGAAAGATTCGACATAGTTGATTATGAATTTCATGAAGTAGAGATCGGGACTACTCCAAGCTACGGTTTTCACTGCCTTATAAGAGAAAGACAGGGCCTAGTGCGCTTGCTCCTCTCTTTGCTCAGTCAATTGGATACCTGCTTGAAGCTATTCTCTCTCTGGAACTGCCACCTCTGTTAGCAGGTCTGGCTCAAGCCCGGGAATGACTTAAGCTTAAGAAAGGCAACTTACAGCTGCAAGCCCAGCAAGTGACGTAACTACACACTAGAAAGAATATTAGCAGCAGAAGAGAGACTACTTACGCAATTACTCATTACGAAATAAGAGACAAGACAAGTAGGGCTTGAACCCACAGTGAGCCTGATTTGACTCTGTCTCGCTGTAACAACAATAGTCATTTCCTACCCGTATTCGACTGACAGCTGAACGGAACTATTAGAAGCTGCACCGGATAGCCATCCGTTGCGTTCGGGCTTCTCTTTAAAGGAAGCCCTTCACTACACTATCCAGCCTTCAGGCCTCATCCAATCGAAAAGATGAAAGCGGAAGGTCCGGCCCGAGCCTCCACAACCGATCTTCCGACAGGAGTGAGTTTAGGAGATCAGTTGTTTTTTCAGTTTTTCCTGAATAGAAGCAATAACTTAGATCGCAATCCGTGCCGCGGGCAAAGAACCGAATCCCTTGTTCTAGGTGAGGGCATTTCTAGAAACTGATGATCTTTGCGAGCACGAGTGAGTTATACACTACCTTCCCACCCCGGTAAGAGAGAATTGCGTAAGGGGCGAAGCGAAGAGAAAGCCCTATCAATGAACGGATTTGTTTCCGTGGGTCATAACCCGCAAGCCAAGGAGAATTGATCATCAAATAGATAGGGGCCGGGTCCAATGGATAGGCCAGCTTTGTAGGAATCAAGAATATGAAGTGGAGGTAGTTCGCCAGGTTGGGATATCCACCAGGAGAGTCGGGATATCCAGTAACTCGCCAATCGGTAGTTACAATTGGGACGGGCTTAGTTTGATACTCAGTGCCCCTTCCCTTAATTCCTCAGTCTCGGTCTGTAGTTCAAGGACGTGCGGGCAAAGAAGCAAAGGAAAAAAGCTCACCATTGAACCAGGAATCAAGCCAGACGGGACGACTACCTTTAATAGGAACTCAGACTGATAAGCAGATAGTTGGCTCAATCGAACATGATAATTAGAATCCAGAAGTCTTAAACAAATATCTTTTCGACAGCCACAATTTTCGCTAGGAAAAGCTCCTTCAAAAGGAGTTTTGGGGGGATACTACAAGGCAATCTCATGAGGGTTTGCATAAAGAATGGGCCCCTTTTCAGGAAATGAGATAGGGTTGCTAACAACCAGTAGCTCAAAGGTTGGTAACCGGTGAAGGATAAACAGAATGAAAATAGCGAAGAGCAAACAAGGACGTGACTGAAGGAAGTAGCTCACGATCCAGCCAAGTAATCAATCTCAGTATAAGTTGCTCACTTCGGTAAGTGGTTAATTGCTCCTAGAAAGCCAAGTTCTAAACTACGAAGGAACATTTTCCAATGGGTTCGGGTCCTAGGATGAAAGAGGATAGAGTGAGTGGAATATGTAGACGTAGGCATGCCTCTACAAGCGATAGATCGAGCCAAAGTGTGTAAGATCGGATCAACCCATTGAAGAAGATCGGATCCAGCCAAAGTGTGTCAACCATTCGTCTCAGCATTACCTTCTCACCCAGGCATTCAAAGCAAGCAACCGGAAATCTACTAAAGAGTAGCAAACCAGTAGCAGCAAAACGCAATCAGACCTCTGATTATCAAAGCGTTCATGGCGGTGTGGGCACCATCCTTTTCTGATGCTTGGCACGGGGCTTTTTCGTAGTTTCAGTTGCTAGTCTGAGTTCATCTTTTCCACTCTGCTGTTCAAGCTATCTCAGAAGAGGAAAGATAATGGAGGGGTAGCCGAGGAAATGAAATGGATTGAAGAGGTAAACGTTTTAGCTTATTTTCATGAGATATTCAAGTCAGAACTCAAGCGGACTCGACCAGTCTACAATGAAGAAAGCGGGTTCCTGTTCCTTAAATAGTTGAAGAGTGGGAACACTCTATTAGCTAACTCTAGCTGTAGCAGCGAGGGGCGAAGCGGTATTCTAGTGAAGTACAGAAGTGAAGGTTCGACGAAATCAAATAGGTTGTTGTGAAAGAATAAATTCCTTCCTAGCAATTGAATCAACTCCTGGTGATGACTGGAATTCAGTGAGAAAACCGTACCGTGGGCCAGGGTCTGAAGGTTTGAGTTCTCTGTTCCCGATTCTTTCTTAGAAGCTGTTCCCTACTACTGGAAGGAAGCTCATCCTGTACTGTAATTAGTAGCTAGGAAGCAAAGGAGAAAGTCAGCAAGGTGATACGGAGTATCGCAATGCAAGTGCAACGAACTCAAAGAAAGAGTTGTTTACTTGTCGAAGTCATAGGTAATGGTCTAGTCCCACACCCACGGTCAGAAGTCAGTCTTGTTAACCTCTACTAAGGATATAGAATTGCTTTCTCAGTTCGGTCAATATACAATTGAAGCATTAATAGTTCATGTTCTAAGTATTATGTTTAATACAAATACAAATAGCTCATTAATTCGCGTTGCTTCTTTGGTGGACAGACTTGAGTCAAGTGTCCGTACACAAGCATCATTATTAAAAAAGAATCAAACTATGTATTCAATGGATACGGGTGAGATGACTCCTGATATTAATAAAAAATCGAAATTGGAAACTAAGTATCCTATAGGTTGCCGTTTAGTGGAATTCATGGAAGATAGAGGTTTGATTTATATAAGCAATGAAATTAGCGGTTCAGTTCGAGTTAAGAATAAGAAGGTGATTATTATCTTCCTGGGAATCTTTTCGTTGTGTGTAACTTTAATATATCATTGCTACCAATCAAGCTTAATTTACCTATGATATACAAACCTTTAGATTGGGAAAGTGCCTGCAAACCTGGTCAACAACCCGAATATTTGTCTGATCTATCGGGGGGTTACTTAAGTGCACCTACAGGTGAAATATATGATCGTTACCGCCTGTTAAGTTCCGGTGACATAAATCATTTTTATATTCATCTTAGTGATAATTACAAGGAGCTGTGTAGTGTAATGAACAAACTTCAATGTCAGCCATTTAAAATCAACAGTGATTGGTTGGAATATATTCTTCTAAATAATAAGTTATTTGTTGAATATGGTTATCTCATGCCAAAATATCTATCATCTTTCAATCTAAATGAGGTTACTAACATATTAAGAGAGTATTACATTCATAGTGATATAAAATCTTTTTCCTATAATGAATTGTTACACACTTTATATAAGAACATACAGCGATCTCGTTATGAACAATTGATTATCAAGTTGGCAATCGCGTACAATGGTTATAATTTTTATTTACCAGCCTTTCTGGACTTCCGAGGGCGTATCTATCGCTGTGGTGTTTTGCATTTCCACGAGCGTGATCTAGCACGAAGCCTGATTCTCTTTGCTGATAGAGATACAAATGATTGTATAGATCATATAAATGAGAAATCATTAACAGAAATAATTATCGAGAGTATTGCCAGCCATTACAAGTCTTTCAAGACATTATCAGAGGGTGGTTCCTTCCTTTTAAAGGGTGATATTCTTGGTAAGATATTTGATACTAATCAACTTTTAGAGTTCTCTAGGAATGCTAAACGTCCTTTTCAGTTCATTGCCAATGCGTATGCGTTAAACAGACCAAATGTGTTAAAAGACTACCCTATTACCCAAGACGCATCAGCGAGTGCTTATCAAATCATGAGTTACTTTTTGTTGGATAAAACTCTAGCTATGAAAACCAATCTCCTTCCATCCCCGGCAGGTCAAATCGAAGATATTTATTCATTCTTCCTCGAAGAACTCAAGGAGTGGTTGATAGATAAAATCGATCCTAATCTATTTTCGATAGTTAGCAATCTCCTCACACGAAAGATAGTTAAAGGTATCTTTATGCCCATTATCTATGGTAAAACTTTAATGAGCACCGCGCACGATCTTGCATCCCATTTCTCTCACTTCATCACTCGGAAGGAATGCTTCTATGTTGCTAAATTGTGCTTTCAGTTCTGGGGGGAGAGATATAAAGGTATGGACTGTCTGATCCGGTTGATCCGGAATATTGGCTGGATTGTGTGTGCTAAGGATAGCCCTGTTATATATAACACCCCCTATTTTACCACTGTTCAAGATTATTTGGTAATGAAGCCCATTAATATATGGGTTTATGATAAACAACGTAAAAGGCAACGGGTTACTCTGAGAGTAGCCACTTCTAATAGAGATTGTAGAAAGACTCTTATCTCTACCTTCGTTAACTTCATCCATCAGAAGGATGCCACTATTGCTATGAATGTTGTTAATGAAATGCAGAAGCATGTGAAGTGTCCTATATATACAGTGCACGACAACTTTATAACAACTATAGAATGTAGCTATATGCTACCATATTTATATACCCAAATATTTGCTGAAATGGGGTCTCCACTTTCAATCATCAACGAGTTCATCTATATTAATATTTTTAAACCCTATGAAGTAAATAATACTACCAAACAATTTGATAATAGTGTTATTATAGATAAAAGGATACTTCATGATTACTTATATAATCATATTCCTTCTAAAATCAGTAAAAAGAAGATGCAAGTTTGGGAAGAAAGAATCGGGGTAATACTGTCCTCTTACGAGGAATATATTCAATATATATGCGGTCAATATGATAAAAAAGGTGATTATGATGCTCATCATCATAAGTGGTACGAATTCCGCACTTTGTTACTAAGACAAGCAAATTCATCTAATTACAGCTTGCACTATTAATATGAAACTAAAAAGAACGGCATTAATTAGAGAGTTATTGTCTCGTTTGTATAATATAATTTCAAGAACTACGCACCTTGATCTACATCCAGGGTTAATCATTGCAACACATCACTTATCCGATCCTTACCCAATTGCTGAGGAGATCGAGTTACTTAGTGTTTCGGTTATGGATCTCTTAGCCCAGTATGCTTTCCCCTCTTTATCTGGTTACGGTAAGTTTACAATTTCCTTAACCATAATGCAATCTTCCGAAGAGGAAATAACATTTACGGTTGGAGAAGCTATCCCCCTGACTTATGAAGATAATACGATCATTCCAATGA
>JAOQMS010000175.1:54087-68201 GCA_027563885.1 Erythroxylum longipes
TTTTGGGGTACATCCGATAAAAAGCTCACCATCAAGATCATGACCAAACCAAAAGGATGGCATCCACCTTTGACCTGTACCATACATACCTACTTAAAAAAGAGTATGATCACCAAAGAAGAAGGCCGGTTGATGAATTAAGGTCCACTTGGCCAAGCTCAGTGAAGAGGACGTCTGGCTCCTCTCGAGCGCACGAGAATGATCTGATCCGATTTAGGTCTAGGACCCAACTCCGAACCCTTTGCCCGGCTCGGAAAGACCTTCACCTTCCGGTCAACTATATAAGCTTTCCAACCGACGCCGAGATCTTTTCCCCGATGCGGTAGATAAGTGGCTAGGTTCGCGATAGGAGGACTGGCCCTGAACTTGGCATGGGATAGCGAAGCCGCTCCTTCACTCTGGCAGACCAGCTTGCCGCATGCTACCCTCAACCACAGCTATCCATCTTTAAATCGATCCATCCAGCGGAGCGACTTCAGTCGCTCGCCTGTCTTCCCTAGATTCATGTCATGAAGCTCAGGAATAACCGATAAATAGCACGGAGCATGTCTTTCGACTAGCGAGATATTTCCTATCTGAAAAATCTTGTTCTGGCGTAGCCTATTTGTTCTGCATCGCCAAACTCTTCTATCAACTATGTAGACTCCCGTCTTTCATTATTGGGTTTTCACATGGTTTTATAAGCGGGCGGGATGCATAAGCACTCGTAACTGCTGATGATATTACTCACTGCCGACGAATTCCAGAGATCGCATTATAAAAACGACGGGCATGCATGGATAAGAGGAGTAGTTGACGGATAGTTTCTAAAATGCTCTACTTACAGGCGAAAAGACAGAGTGAGTCACAGGATTTCTCACCTTAGTCAGTTAGGTTTCACCCGAGTGACGGAATGGCACCAAACGAAATGGAGAAGGGGATCTTTTAGTTAAGCAAGCACTGATAGGCGAGTAGTCTTTCGCCATTTTTCGAAAGAGATGAGATGAGGTGAAGAAGATCAAGAATAAGTGTATAGCTCAGGTTGATTCATTCGCAGGAAAATTTCAAAGCAACTGTTTAGCCGGCTTGGGACAGGCTTGCTTGAGCGGATATGCGAACAGCAGATATGATCACAGTAGTATGATTCCTAAGAGGAGAAAGGAAGCAAAAGTGAATTCTATCTTTCAACCCTTGCATACACCTTTTTGAGGTAGTCGTGGTAGTTCCATCTATCTTATCTGAATCACGGGTAGGAAATTCAGTTCCAGCATCATCCTATTAAGATTAAGAAAAAGGCTTTGTCTCTTCCCTCAAGAGCTAAATAAAAAAAATCGACTACGGATCTTAGCAGCATCGCTTATTCCTCCAACGGCTTTTTCTTAAATAGAAAGAGCATCGGAGTCGTTCACAAGAATTGACTATTCTATTTCGAAAGCTAGAAAGCGAGAAAGAGAAGTCCTTTAATTAAGCAAAAGTGATCAACGAAGACCTAAAAGCAGTTATATAAAGCACGGCTACCATTTCCTTTGCTACCGGCTGATTTCAGTCCCATCTACTCTCAAACTGGCTGTGTCCTTGCAAGGTTAGGAGTGACCTCTTTTCTTGAAGAGCTTTCCCCTTCCCCCGGTGATGTAACTAGCTAGCAGTCTGCAAAAATCATATTTTCCCTCGGCTCTTTCCCTGTCCCTGCCCGCTCCCTAATAGGATAACTGGGATGTGAGACCCTAACTGCTGTACTAGCTGATGCCTTGCTAAGGTACCTGAGGGCTGGAGCTGAAATGCTTGTAAAAAAGTAAAGTGCTCTAGCTATAAATTATTCTACCTCCACTAGGCCAAAAGGAGGAAGACCCTTTGATTTTCTAGGACTGATTTCCCCCGTCCTGAACCAACGTTCAATCCAGAAAGACGTTTTCGTAACAACTCTTGGAACAAGAGCAAGAGATCTCATACTTTTTTCTATAACTCACAGCCAATGCAATGCGCATCCTAGAAAAGGATGCGCATTTCCCCTTCCCTAAACGAAAGAGAGATCGATTCCTTTCCCAACCCGAAATATAAATATGGAGAACTCCACTTAATTTCCTCTAGGCTTTGGCGGTCTTTTTCATGCTCGGACCTGAGACTCTTGAAGAATCCTTTCTATTCTTCGGTTATGTATGGAAAGATAAAGATAGAAAGAAAATGACCAGTATTCACTATATCTTGTTAGATATAGGTGCTTTTCTCCTAGTGCTCAAGGCTCTTGATTTTTTTTTTTTAGGCGTATATGATACCTAGGCTCCCGTGGGGGGAAATGTCAGAAAAAGGACCTCCTTGACCTTTAGCCCAAGTTTGATATTTGGTTATTCAAAAAAATAGCCTTTTCCCTTGGGGGGGGAGGATGGATTGATAGTGTGGACGATTTAAAAGATATACTTGTAATAAGAGATCATGTTCGGACATGTAGGGTTGGGTTCTATTTGTATACTTGGTGGAACCTGGCATATCTTAAAAAAAACCCTTTGTTTGCATGGGCTCCCCGCGCATTTGTATGGTCTAGAGAAGCTTACTTGTCTTATAAAAAGGATTTTTCTGTCTTTGTTTTCATTGCTTATTCTTTTGTCTGGAAAAAGATGCTTATCCCAGTGAGTTTGACGGGCCTACTGGCCCAGAAGCTTCTCAAAAATGGACTTTTCTAGTTAGAGACAAAGGTCTTGGGGCTAACGTGTGATCCGCTCAAGGACCTACTTGGTTTAGGTAAAGATCTCATGCGTTCCCCGACTGGAGAGGTCATTTTTGTATGCACATTTCAAAAATGGTCGGAAGAACGGGTTTAATTATATAAAATATATATATAATTACCTACCGGCTGGCTGGTTTTTTTGTCAAAAAAGACAAAACGGGATTGGATTGCATTTCCACTCATAAGGAAGGAAGAGATACCTTTGACAGGGTGATCTTTTTGGTTTAAATGGAATGGTGTTCAAACTCCCGAAATGCAGTCTAGACAGCGGGCCTTCCCCTTTCTGACTGGACTGACTCGGGGAAGGGTCAATCTCCTCCTACGCATGCTGAACAGCCACTCATTCGTCCTGACTAAATAGTCGAATCTATTTCTCAGCGATGATTTTCTCCGATAATAACCCCTTCCCAACCAGCCCGCCCAATCGATTTTGTAAGATCGGCTAATTCAATCTGATCTGGTCCGAAGTTGTCGCGTTTTCTTTATCGAAAAAAACTCATTTTTATTAGGGGGTCTTGGTTGGCCCCCCTCTTTTCAACTATTATAGCTGGCGTCGACCCCCGAAGCGATACGAACGGACACGAAGAAAAAACGCAGGCAACGGAAATGCAAAAGAGAAGAGCAAAGATTCCAGACCCAGAGCATGTTATTAACTCAATCACAAATCTGTTGAATGAAGGTATACTCTCAGCCACTAGTTAGAAGGAAATCCCTTGACTTTGCTTATGCCCTTATGCAGTAAAGAAAGCAAGTGAGGCGAGCTAAGATTCCATTCTTTGTAACGTAACAGGATTCGATGTTGCACCCTCTTCAACTATTCACGGGATCCAGGGTTTTTCGAGAAAAGGTCCCATCCTTCAATATCATGATTGGGTCGACTCGACCAACATGAGTGAATAGAAAATCGAAAACGTACATAGCTGTTCCAGCTGAAATACTTGGAATAATTCTACCACTTCTACTAGGAGTAGCCTTTTTAGTGCTAGCTGAACGTAAAGTAATGGCTTTTGTGCAACGTCGAAAGGGTCCTGATGTAGTGGGATCGTTCGGATTGTTACAACCTCTAGCAGATGGTTCGAAATTGATTCTAAAAGAACCTATTTCACCAAGTAGTGCTAATTTCCCCCTTTTTAGAATGGCTCCAGTGGCTACATTTATGTTAAGTCTGGTCGCTCGGGCCGTTGTACCTTTTGATTATGGTATGGTATTGTCAGATCCGAACATAGGGCTACTTTATTTGTTTGCCATATCTTCGCTAGGTGTTTATGGAATTATTATAGCGGGTTGGTCTAGTAATTAGGGGGCGGCCGTTCGGTCGCCTATGATACTAGGACCAACAGGTCAAAAATGGGTTTGTGCCGCAGGTGTTGAACGATCTACTCTACACAGGTGTGGGCTTACAAGGGCTAGGGCTCATAAACCCTTGATTTCATTCATCAATAGGGTCCTGGTCGGTCACTTTTCCGGGCCGGGATCGATAAGTAAAAAAAAAAGAGATGTTTCTCTTCGCACCATTGATAGACTACTTAAGATTCAATTCAAAAGGCCCCTTGCGAATCCGTAAATCTGAAGAGCATGCCGCAACAAAAGGATGGTCCCCTATGCATTTCATTCTTTCCGGAAGGAAAAAAATAAGTACCCCCCATCATGGTGAACCTCTCCTTGTGATCGGGATGAGGTAAATGCCTCCCAACCGGGGGGCAGATCGAATCGGAGTTTCCTTAGGTAGCCACCGACCTACAGTTATCCTTAAACGTCCGTGCTTGGTGGAGAAGAAGCGAACAAAGGTACGCTCGCTTGCTGTCTTGTTCTCTGCCGCGAACTGGGATCGCTCGCCAGCTAGGTCAGATTGGAGCAACATTTTTTGAGAACATATTACCCATCTTCGGGGACAAGGGGCGTAACGACCTCTCGATCTTCTTACTGCAGCCCAGGAAAAAAAACGTCCGTCTAGGCGTTCCCTCTTGCGTTGCTCCGATCCCCCCTACGCCTAGGACGTTGTCTGGGCCAAGAGCCTTAGTTAGTTGCTGTTTTCATTTGGTTGTTTTTTTCTCGTTGTTGATACCGGCAAGACTCAGCCAGATGATGTCTACTGGTTGGTAATGAGAGGACTCTTAGTATCTGCATACCAAAAAAGGGACGCTGATTAAAAAACAATCATTTGATTTGATTTCTTTCTCTCCCTTAGCAGCAGAAAAGGAGTCTATCTATCTGCCTAGCTTTGGTAGATTTCCCCCAACGCAATCCACAGAAATTCCACGAATCCCTTGGTGGATAAGTCCGACGACTCAGCAGCAGTGCGGAATGGAGTTTCTCGTCCGGTGGATCTGATCTATAGTTAGGGGGCAATACATACCAAAAGGTTCGAAGAAGGAACGCACATAAGAGTATATAATCAACCCACCACCACCATTTACTTGAAGACAAAAAAATGAAGAATTTTACATGATGCTGCTTTCATCTTGCAGTGAAGAAACAAAAATGATAAAGAACGTGGTTGTTATGCTGACACACAAAGCGCGCAGCACAACAGCAACTAGAAGGAGTGGGTAGGTGGCTGGGGCCTTGTTTCACGAAATAGGCAAAATACCCCTCCCTATTTCATTATATAAGGCCTGGACCCTGCTCATTTGCCATTTTGGTTTTGACTTCGGAGGGGCTTTTCGGAGGTCCGATCGGATAAGATAACTCCACCCAGAAGTCAAGGAAACCAACAAAGAGAAATGAATTCTAGATATAACTGCTACCTCATAACTACTCTAACTCCTAACTTGAATGCCTGATTTCACAAAAAGCTAAAGATCTGATAAGTAGATAAGAGCTAGATTGAGCCCTGTCGGTTAAATATCTTAATAAGACAGACAGACGGCTGTTGCTGGTGCCAAAGGGGTATCACTTATTGGAACCGAGAATAGATGAAACAATAAGATAAGACAAGATTTTGGCGTAAGCGATAGGATTATTCACTTGTAGCGAGAGAGTCAAGCGGCTTTGGAAAGTTTCAAGTTAAGTGAAGGAAAACCTTACGTGTCGGCTTCCTCTATCGAGCGGTAGCAGGCGCAGTTGACTGCTAGGCACGGGTGACTTCTAGTTCCAGCAGGAAAGTGACTTCTAGGATTGATAGTTCCGGTAAGAAGGGCAATTCAAGTGGATCAGAATCCAATCTTTCTGATGATTTTGTTCAGGTAGTCAAGTCAAGCCCTAAGCACAAGGAATAAAAGAAAGAAGTAAAGCAAGTGGCTTTAGAGAAAACCACTTCTGCTGTTCCGGGTTACAGGTACATGTAACTAGGCGTCGGCTTATAGTTGTGCCGGTAAAAGCCATAGCACAGCTTATTTATCATTTGAATTTATCCTAATCTATCAATCATTCCCATGTTTTTGGATTTCTTCTTCGTTGAATGCTCGCCCATCCTAATTCCTTTGGATTGTCTTACAGAAGGAAGTCAATTCTTCTTGGGCAAAGCTGTATACTTCTGGATTGCATTCATAGTAGTTTCTGTATTAGTATTATCGAAATTAATAAAAGAGTGTAAAGAAATGTTAGTTGCCAAAGAGTCCGAAAGTTCGAATCTTTTTTTAGTGCATTTTATCATTTTGATAGTATGTGGTAATCTTTTATTAGTCTTAGGCCTTCACCATCCTTCCATCGCCTATTGCGATGAGATAAACGCTTTTTCGCCCCCACCTAGTCCGGTGAAATTGCCGGAACAACCGGTGACTCCTCCCGAGGCTCCGCCGGTACCTCAACCGGTTGTTATCCCCCAATTGGCCCAGCCTCTTATCTCAGAGGTGATCCGCGAAGACATGCTTTTTAACCGGTACCAACTTCTGAATATCGGGGGGAATAACGACCTTCGGAGAATGGTCGAGATTATCAATGCTCAACGCCTAGTCGAAGAGTATGTGGAGGCGGCATTGGTAGATGATGGATTTCCTCCCCATTCCATTCTTTCCAAATATAAATAAATTCGGGGGCTTCTCCATTCTCCGCAAGGGGAGCTCCTGAGTCCACGTACCTATAACTCGTACGTCACTCAGATAAGAGAACATGGCACCCGAGAAAGCGTTCCATATCGCCGGATTATGAGAGCCATCCAAAACTATGATCTCTTGTTAGAACGATAAGCTCTCTTTTTATAGAACGATAAGCTCTCTTTTTAAGATCATAGTTATGGTTGGGGTGAGCGGGGCCTCTGTTGCTGCTATGCTAGTGGGAGAGGGGAGTGTTGAGGCGGGAGGTGTAGTGATTCAATTGTGATACATAATCATTTGTTTTTGTTTATGCAATTTTACGTTCCTGAAACGGATCTTAAAAAATCTTTTTATTTCTCCTTTGAATTACTCAATTATATATGAATTTCATTTCGCACCGGAAACTATTCTAGGAGAAGTTCGAATCCGTTCCGTTCGGATATTGATCGGTCTTGGTTTGACATGGTTTACGCGTTACTGGTTCCCGGAAGAGTTAATATCTCTATTAGCTAAACCCTTTCTTACCCTGTCTCTGGACTCGTATTTTGTTTGTACACAATCAACGGAGGCCCCCCCGACATATGTTGCAACGTCTTCAATAGCATGCTCTTACTTCGTCTTTCCTTTAATAAGTCATCAAATTTGGTGCTTTTTGATCCCCAGTTGCTATGGGGAACAAAGGACGAAATACAATCGATTCCTCTATTTAAGTGGTTCTCGCTTCTCCTTGTTCCTGCTCCTAACTCCTCCCCGGGTAGTTCCCCAAGTTTGGCACTTTCCATACTTCGTGGGTGCAACATCAACAAATTCGCTCATGATCCAGTTACAACCTAAGATCTATGACTATATTATGTTAACTGTTCGTATTTCGTTCATTCCATCGGTATGCTCCCAGGTACCTTTAATTGTGATCTGTTTGCCAGAACCGAAGGGTCTTTCTGTGGAAACCTCCACGAACAATCGTCGTTTTTTGATGGTTTTTCCGCTTCTCACAGCTGCTCTTTTCACACCTACGGATATCTGGTGCCAAATCGTCGCCCGTTTCCTTATTTCTTTGATAATAGAGTTGGCTATCTTTGTGGCATCGATTGTACAAGTTCGTGAAAAGGGCTGGACGAGTGGAATGAGGGAGAGCGGCTCGATCGACAAAAAAGAAGAGTAGCCCCCTAGAACCTGGCAAAGTAACTATCAATGAATTCCCGAGCAATTTTCAACCAACATATGCGATTCATTCCGCTCCTAAGGTCAGGATGATTGGTGAGAGGCGAATGAATGGATTTTCACTCGTTGGTTCATTAGGAGAGATTCATTTATACAGGGGTTGCTACAACTGCTTTACACCAATCTTAGTTCCCTTGTTCCATTTCGAACGTATAACATGGATTGCTCCTCTATTCCGAAAATATGAAAAAATCCTCTACCGCCTGAAATGGGGATTTCAAATAAGGTTGGGCTTCAGCTCAGTAGCTCAGTGGTAGAGCGGTCGGTTGTTAACTGACTGGTCGTAGGTTCGAATCCTACTTGAGAATCTTTCCCTTCGCCGTCCTTGGTGAGTCCGGTTGTCTGTGCTACGTTATTCTTAGATCCAGCGAAATCATTGGTTTCAGAGTCCACTGTCTTTGTCTTTGTTGTCTAAATGAACACAAACCCGATTTTGAAAATTGTTTGTTTATACAATAATATAAAATAAAAGCCTCTTTTGTCAATCCGGGGCAATACGAGTGGCATAAACTCTTTATTATAAACGGGCTTTCGATACTGTTTGAAAGATCAGCTCTTGCGGAAGGAAGACTTGTTGGGGTGGGTTTCAAGGGCTCGAAGGAGAAGCTTTGGCTTGATCAGTCAGCTCTGAACTCACTTGATTGAAAGTCCAAGATCGGCTGTGGAAGAGAAGAAAAGGAGTAAGCACATGTCCAAGTCGAATCTCCTGTCTTAGTAAGAGTGTTCATAGGCCCAGCAGGCATTTCACTCGGGAAGGAAGCCATTCAGCTGTAGTCAATAGAAGAGTTGTCTTATATCCCTCATCTCATTCCGAAGGAAAGGTCAGCTTGGCGAACTCTCGGGAAGGCTTTGAAGGGGGACTTTGGAATCGAACTCGATGTGCACCAGTAAAAGGGGCGCTTCTGCTAGGTGGGGTCAGTCCATATTCCGGAAAAAGACTGTCCAGTCGCTCGGAAATCTTGTCGATGAGCGCGTTTTCAACGGTATCCTAGACTTTATCTTGGTAATTATCGTGAGTTAAGTTTCGCATTCGCGACAGGCGCCAGGTTGAAACGATCCAAATACTAGCGGGCAGCATTAGAGTCGTAGCAAGCGAAAGGAGATAGTTTAGCGTTTCTGTATTCATACTTCGTTAAAAATTTCTTCCTGTATTTCGTACGACCAGCGCGGTTGTTCCTATTTCATTTGATTTTTCTGAAAACAAGCACTAAGTTACTTACGGAATCTCAAATCTCTTCTCTCTCTGAATTGATATTTTGATCACCCTCGTTGTACTTACTCTTTCGCAGGATCACACTTCAGCACCAACTTGCCTCACTGCACACTTGATATATATCTATCTTTCTTCTTTATCAGCCGCATGCTATCGGCGCTATATGCACACCGCCAAAGCGAGATTCTCTTTCGAAAGTGAGATCACCATCGGCTTGTTGAAAGAGGTCCTAAAAGCAATTATTTATATACGATAGCACTCGCCATGGATGATACGATTACCTTTCTTGCTCGTCTCTTGATTGAAATTGAAATGGATTTGGCTGCCTCGCTTTGACTGTTCACCATATGTGTATCGTATCGACCCTATATCATACGTACAAGAAATTCTCCCTTCTCCCCATATCACTCATTCACATGCCATATCATTGTTCGCCCTACCAATATTCTGATTTAAGACAGATCGCTTCCCTCAGTCAGTGGGAGGCCTAGTCGATGTAGGCCCTCAAACCAAACGGCGGGCAGCCCAGTCGAAGGAGTAGTTCACTTACCTGTTAGTACATAGACTATACTCATACCCATATTACTACGATACGGATGTGTTCACCCTATCTTGCTTTCACGGCGAACGACCTGGAACCAAAGAGCCAATACACCAACAACCAAGGAACGGGAGTGGAGTCAAGGTTACAAAGTTTCCATCATCAATCACCGCGAGTAGAAAGCCTTGGTCAAACCCCCCACTCGCTATCGGCGTTTGAATGGAACATATTTACAATTTTTACCAAGTGAGCTTGCTTGGGGGGGGGCGAAGCCAGATACTTGTACGGAGATGAGATTGATGCTCCGCTCGCCCTCTTATCGCCACTTTATCCTCTATACAACACCTACCCCTTCGCCGAAGCTTCTGGTTCTTTCTTTCAAGACCACTCTCTATGTTCGTATAAATAAGGGAATGTACCTCTTGCAGGGAGTCTTTGGTCCGCGAATGCCTATTAGATAGAGTAGAGCACCAGCTCATTCCCTTCGCTCCGCTCTCGCTAAGTCGGATTGGTTTGGAAGGCGAGTGGATTAATCCTCGGGTTGGTTGAATTGCTTTGGCTTGCCTTCCTGCCTAACTAAAGAAAATCCATTCTTTGGCTTGCGTGCCTACCTAGCTCGAGTTCCACTATTCGAGTGCCTAAGGTGAGTTTCCAAGGGGTTGGTTTCAATTGGAGATATTCCTCTTTTTAGGCAAGTCAAGGCTTGGTTATCAAAACTTTAAAGAATTCGGGGCGTCAAGCCTCGATACTGAATTCAGTGTCCAATCTACCGTCAATCGATTTTCCTGCGCTTTCTATTTAAGCTAACCCCCAGGTGAAATCTGGAGATGGGCACCTATTATCATATGGATCTGGCATATCGTCTGGGTACGCTGGTTCATCAGGGGCTGGTTAATCTGCTGAATCTGGTCTGGTCGAATCCAGTACTGGCTCTTCCTTCGCTTGGCACGCTTTCTAATCATTCCTCCAGGGGATAAGAACCTTATCGATGCGATGTTGATTGAGAAATCAACCTCGGAGTTGAAAGGGTTGGTGTGGCCAGAAGTGAGAACTCCTTGAAGCCATTTATCCATCTCTATCAGTTCACTCCTCTTCTTCCAGAGGAGCCCCCATAGAGGAATTTGTTCACGTTCACATAAGGAAGCGAAGCTTAAACAAGACGAATTCTTCAAATGCGGTCCGAAGAAGGGAAGGAAGTGATTTGATTTCAGGAAGGCGCCCTTAACGTCATTCGATGGTGGGGCTGGTCGAGCAAGAGAAAGGAAAGAGGTTCGGGTGGGTGTCATTCATTCATCGAAGGGCGGGAGAGAGAGGCCGATCTCTAAAATGGGATTCGGAGGCGGGTGACTAGTGGTGCGGGGTTGGCCTTTCTTATATTCCCCTTATTACTCTTATTCTTTTTTAAAATAGGGCGAACGCGGGGTTTAACCGAGACACCCAACCCGGAAGATATGCTTTGGAACCTTTGTTTTGAGACACTACAGGGCCAAATTCAAAGTAAGATTCACCAATTAGTGTCGAGTTATTATGGAGACAATTTCATTCTTCCACAAGAACTGACCTTTTCAGAAATTTCCAACCTTATTCATCATAATTCTAGATCCTTGGATCAACTTCTTCTCATTTTTAGGAATCTTTCTGAATTAGGCGTGCAAAGTACAGAATTTCAGCAGGTTATTTCAATTATTCAACAATTTCTTTGATTTTTTGTAGGTCTGGTATGGAAGTTTTGATAGACAGAACTACATGGGCTTGATTCCGTGGTGGAACCGGATATGTAGGCAAGTCCAATACAATAAAAAAAGTTGGACACCAGCCCCACAGGTGTATGCATGAAGTATCAGTAAAGATGAAGTAAGCATGTCCGCAAAGACTACTCGCTCGCTTTAAAAGCAACTCCATTGAGTCCTGTCAGATCGTTAGTTACTTTCTTGAGGCCCTAAGTCTTGTTTTCCCGGGCAGAAATCAGAGTGAAATTCGATTATCCGGGCGCTGGTTAACTGGTTTTTTGGGGGAAGGGATTAGGTTACGACTCCAACAGGATAAAGTCAAACTCAACACGAATGAATTGAATCCCGACGCTTTCTGAAACTCCAGGAGACTAGCTGTTTCTATTTTCTACAACTAGAGGGGCTCTTTGATGGATTCTTTCTTTTGCCCTAGACCCTGCTGAATTGTGAAAGCGGATTGATTGCTCACTTTCCTTTCTTAACTTATCTAACTATAAAACACATCTCCAACCGGCTATAAAAAGTTTTTGGCTTCAATCCGCCTGGTCCGCCATGAAAGAGAACTGGCCTGGGAATTTTGAGAAGATGCTATCTAATAGTACTGGCAATTTTAAGGAAAACATAAAGCTGCTTTCCTTGTTCTACCAACTCCATTCAAAATGAATATGGAATCCATAGGCCAAGATGGCTAGACGGCCTTAAGGCAATATAGATTGCAAAAATACTCTATTTTTTATAGGAACTTTCTTTATCCTATGATAAGAACACCTTCCCTTGCCAACTTAAAGATGGACTAGAACTCGAGGGAAGCCAACTACAACTCCAATTCAAACCCCCAGGCTATCAACTACTCCCACTGACTGGACTGGCGAAAAGGGATTGGTTGATAAAGAGTAAAGGCTTGAAAGGAAAGCGACTTTCACTGGCTCTACCTCTACCCCTGGCAGAAAATCAGACAGAAAGAAAGCCGATTGATACCTTAGCTTTGGCTACGAAAGCTGATTGCTACTAGCCCTTGTCTTGGAAAATCACTTGAACTAAAAGGGACTGCTTCAAAACGAACTTCCTCACTTACTTCATTGCCCGCAGAGAAAGCATATTCCAATCTTATTGGGCAAGTTAGGGATATAAAGTAAACAAGTGAAGTGAGAGCTCCCCTTTACTTTAACCGAAAACAAAACCAGGTATTCAATCACTGGACTACCTCAAAGAATCCATTCCATTTAGGAGAGGTTGGCCTAATAACAACTATTCCACCAACAGCTTATTCCATAGCAGCGGATGAAAGGAAAGCATTCAGCGGGACACATCTGCATGGGAGTGATTTTCCTTTGGTCATCTGATGTCTAAGCTTGAATTCGATGCCTACTCTTTCACCTTAACCCCTAATCTATAACATTTACGAAAGCCCCTAACGCCCTTCAAAAAGAAACTAAACTTTTCTTATTTATTAAATAAAATTTTTATTAATTAAATTAATAGATAGAACCGTGGTTTTTATGTTTTGAAAGTCAGAGTGCGCTCCTGCGGTTGAAGATGATGAATAAAGGGCTGCTTCCCCTAGAACTCTAATAGGAAGTTTTGATGCCGTCCACTGCTTGCCTTCTCTGCGAGCCTTCTGTCATTTCAAGCGAGAAAGAAATTGGATTTTTTTTAGGCTGCGATTGGCCGACCGACGGGAAAGTCAAGTAGGAGTGGCGGTAAGGCTTGATTTTATAGAAGTGAAGTTAGGACATGCCAAGTATCTAGCTGAAAGTAGCCAACCAACCAGGCTTCAAAAGTCTGTTACCCGGTAATCCTCTATAGAGCCTTTTGTTCGCTAAATCGGATGTGAGTCTCTTAGGGTTCCCGTTCGAGAATTGAATGAAAACGAAATCCGCCTAGGGAATAGAGAATCCCGGGAGCCGAGAGTTTCTCGGAAAAGCAAGATGCATAAGTAAAGCTTTTAATAGGTTGTTCCTTGGAGTTGTGAAAGGCGCGTAGTCAAGTCTAGCAGAACGAGAAGCGTAGGTCTAGACCTCGGATAGAAAATCATTAGTGGATTCATTTCTCCGCGACGTCAGGAAGAAAGAAAGCAAGGTAGGAACGAAGGGATGAAGTAGTTCTTCCAACGGAAGAGGAGGTGAAGACTGGGGAGGTAAGAGCGTAACGCCTGGCCCTAGCGGACCCTTCACTTGAGTTCACCCGAGTTAGGGAAGGAAGATGCTCTATCGATGGGTGGAGTAAGGAGTTCAGAAGGAACCATCCGGAAAGAAGAAAGAGAGGACCGGTAATAGATACCGGGGCTTTGCGACTGTAACGATTTAAGGAGGAAAGAGCGTAAGAGTTCCATACCTGGAACATGAGTGCTAACATCTTTGTTAATTAGCACCCTTAGGGTGAGGTGAACACCTTATTCATTCTACTTTTTATATAAAAAGTATCACTTGGACAAGTGAAATACCTAGAACAAAGATGTAGCGAATTACTAAGTAAACGAACTACATAGATATCGTGAGAATCTAGAGTGAAAAGAGCGAAATAAATCATTCCTCACACACGTACATTTACTAAGAATAAAGTTCACTACTCCGGACTAGCTTCACTAAAGAGTTAGAACTAGAACCAGTAGAATAGAAATGAAAGAAAAAGAGAATGGCACAAAAAGATCTTAATCTAAAAAAAAAGGGGGGGGGATATGGCGAAATTGGTAGACGCTACGGACTTAATTGGATTGAGCCTTGGTATGGAAACT
>JAOQMS010000176.1:0-12329 GCA_027563885.1 Erythroxylum longipes
ATAACTCACGTGTTAAGACTCTCTGCATGCATGATAGTAACAAGCATGATGTCAAAGTGATCAAGCAAGCAAGTGTGGATGAGGTATCAGAGTACGGATGCAAGTAAGTGAGCCAGGTTAGCAAGCAACCATGCATGCAAAGGTTAGACTCCGAACTCGGGGTCCGACAGACATGGTATCAGAGCAAGCAAGTATCCATGAACAAGAGTCGGACTTCGGGAAAAGGGGCCTGACAAACAACGTCTGTATATTTCAAACACAAATCTCAAGGTAAACAACCAACGAGAAGAAAGAAGAAGACAAGACCAACAACACAACCACACAGCCTCTGAAATGATGCTATCAAAAACAAAACAGTTGTTTTTGTGTTACAAAAAACCAAAAGCAGACATTGTTTCAAAACCAAGATAGAGATTAGGATTTGAATTGAGAACCGTCTAAATGTGGGATCAACCCAATTGAGCCTTGAATTTGTCCCGACCTAAAATAGTTAACCAACTTGTCCCGAACCATAAGAACATGACCCAATCCATAATGACTTGAACCGACTTAACCCAACCTATGATGGATTGAACCACCCTAAATGACTTGACCTGTATTGACTCAATGCCCTAACTTTAGTATGAAGTCTCCCTACAATTTAAGGATCTAATCTAACCCAATTCTACACCAATCAGTCCCACCCAACTTGGTACAACCAACAGGACCTAACCCGACTTGGCCCAACCCACAAGGACTCAACCCAACTTGGCTCAACTCACAAAAATCCAACCCAACTTGACTCAATTCACAAGGATCCAACTTGACCTGACCCGACCCACAACGATCCATTGGATCCAAAGCATCGAATTCGAACAAAGATGTTCTTCCCTTATTTATTAATTTTTATCCACACCATATTCAATCTCCATAAACAACATAAATGTGTATTTACAAATTGGTGACACATGCTTGAAATGGGGTAAACAACATAGGTGATCTCATGCTCTCAAATCGGCAGAGGTTCAGATTAAATCTGACATATTACTATGGAGATTGAATATGGTGTGGATAAAATTTAATAAATAAGGGAAGAACATTTTTGTTCGAATTCGATGCTACGACAAATGTCAGGCTGTTGAAACAAAAAATTTAGAATTTTAATCGACAATTTTCAAAATGAAAGAAGATTCAACTCAGTTTCTAGAAACAAAACCTAATAAAATAAGGGAAACATGTTCTTTTTCTATACAAGATGAAGATGAGAGAAAGAAGGTAAGTTGGTTTTAAGAAGTAACTGTCATTGGCTAGAGTTGTGATAGTGGAGGTGGTGAAGGTTAGCACACAACCGCCAATGAAGAAGAAGCTCCTCATTAATCATCTTAGTTAGAGATGAAGAGAAGGCCTTCATTTTATTCAACTGTCGGGTTAAGTTGTCAATCTTAGCTTGCATCTCCATTATCGAGTCAACAACTATGACTCCCTTTTTCTTTCAAAAGGTTGTATATTGTCTACTCCTGTCCATCGTCCAAAGACAATTATTACTTGCCATTTCCTCCAACAAATCCTCTGCTTCTTCAACCGTCTTTCTCATTAAAGACCCATTAGATGTTGCACCTATGGTACCTTGCGTGGATGGAATGACTCTATTGTATAAGGTTTTCAACAGGAATTCTATTGGTAAATTGTGGTGAGGGCACCCTTTTTGCAAATCCTTATATCATTCCTAAGCCTCATAAAGTGACTTCCCAATACTTTTTTAGAAATTCGGGGTTCTTTCTCAGCTTCGTGGTCTTCGTGAGAGGGAAGTACTTATCCAGGAATACACGCACTAATTGCTCCCAAGTTATGACATTTATGGGATTCAGTAAATGATATCTATCTTAGCTCTATCCCTTAATATGAAAAGGAAGAGTCTTATCTTAATGGCATCTTCTGACATCCTATGACATCGGAAGGTATCACATATTTCTAGGAAATGTACTACATGAGTGTTAGGGCCTCATTAGTCAACCCGTAGAATTGCACATTTGTTTATAGCATGTTCTGTAGGGTAGACTTAAATTTCAAATAAAGCTACTTGAACAGCGGTCGAGTCATGCCATTTATAGCATTGAACCCTGGTCTCATGAAGTCCATAAAAGTTTGTGGCTGGTTTCCTTGGTTTCCTCGGTCAAATTCTTATTGAAATTCTTCTGCCATAGGTTCTTCAATTTCTTCTTGTTAGTGTCTTGCTCGTCGAATTGCTCATTTCAAATAGGTGATGTCAAGTGCTAAGTTTTTAACGATCCAACTTCAATTTCGAGTAACTCTTGTGTTCATGCAACTGCAATGACACAAAAGAGGGCAAAAATTCTTTAGACTAAAGGGATCCAACTAATCCACACTAATTTCTCGGTAACGGCACCAAAAACTTGTTGAGCAAGTTTTAATTCTATAAAACCCTCAATGTTTCGCAAGTGCACGAGTCTTATGTGTGGTAGTTGATGTGTCGATTCCACTAGGAATTAGTGAACGACTCGAATCCTAAGTTTGTCTAAGGCCTAAAAGTGTAATTAAAATGAAAATAAAAATGAGCAAAAAAATAAACAATTGAATATGGATTGATTGAAAATGAATTTGTAAAATTAATATAAAGAAATCAAAATTGAGTACAACCAAATAACAATTAAAAATTCACATAAGGAAGATTAACCAATTATGAGATAAGAGGATTTATCCTATCATCTAACACTAACATAATCACTTTTGAGTTAATTTGGTATCGGTCCTAGACTTTCAAATGGAGGATTACTCTCTCGAGTTATAATCATTAAATCCTAAATCATAAACCCTAATTAAATTATGAAATTTGCAATCTCTCAATTAACAAAAAGCTCACGTCTAATTAGATCTTAAGCACTCTAATAGACAATCAGGTCCTCACACAAGATCTCTCTTCATATAAATTATCGATTTGATTTAGCAGCAACAATAACAACCCCCTCTTTCTCTCCCTCTTTATCTCTCTCTTCTCTCTCTTCCTTGGTTCTTTGCAAATATAGCAAATGAAGGCTTCTCTTTAGGGTTTCTTTTTTCTCTTTTATAATATTTTTCTATTTAAGGTAAAAACTAAGGTTTTCCTGAGCTTAAATGTCTGAAATAACCCTCGAAAAGTTATATTCAGAAGCAATCCGTATGTCTGTTGTCATACCTGCCACGATTGTGGCACTTACAAATTGCTTATGTCACGATAAGGCCACGATCATGGCCTGTTATACCTGCTTCGGTCAGGGCCACGATCGTGGTACTTATTCCTCCTCTTAACTTTCTCGAAATCTTCTCTGACCTTCTTTACGTGGCCTATCATACCTACTTCGGTCAGGACCCCGATCATGGCACTTATTCCTCCTCTGAACTTTCTCAAAATCTTCTCTGACCTTCTTTACCTGATCTCAAACACTAATTAACTCATCAAAACACCTCAAATTACATAAAATTAAAGTCCGATATCATGTTTTAACCTATATAACACTCAAAAATGCAAATATATAATCACATTAACACAATTCTAAACCTAACAATACATAAACCATCTAATTAATAACTAAAAGTATACTAAATTACCTACTAAAACATAACGCTAACCTAAAATGATTAACAACGCCCTTACAAAAGCTTTAGAGATCAAATTGCCAACACGTTACCGTTCATTGAATCGTACGAGTTCCGAGCCAATTATTTGGGTGTTAGTGGAGGTTGGTAAGTCTTCACATCATAGGTGACCTTGGCAGAAAAGTTTGGTCGGGTGAGTGGGTGTAAGTGGAACAGATTAGATGGTTTGATTGATTGATTAATTAATTGATATAAAGTTAGGGAAAATGTTAAATCTTTGTATCTTAGCAAGTAATAATTACTCAAAAGTAAACAAATGAAGCAAAGATAAAAGTAGGTAGCTCTTCTCGTTCTCATTTCAAGCCATCATCAGTCCGGGGCTACTAGTCAGGGGAAAAAATATTAGATGAGTGGATCGATCTAGAGAAATTGAGACCTTGGATCGATCGGAGACGGAGTACCAAATAGAAAAGGAAAAAGAAACATGAGAAAGGAGGATTTCATAAAAGATCTGAATGATACAGAAGAACACGTAGCAGAAGAGGAATTGCGCCGTTCTCATTTCCCTTCTTCTTTTGTCTTTGGAGTTGCCACTTCTGCCTATCAGGCAACCCCTTTCGCTCCTCTTCTTTTACATTTCATTTGCATCCATCAGTCATTTCTTTATATATCTCTGCAAACCATTAAACCAAATACGAAGGAAAGTGCATTGCTCTTCTAGTTTTCTTCATTTATGGAGTTGCGTTACTCATCTATGTTCATTCGTTTATGGATTCGCTTTCGTTGACTCTTCTCTTTTTTGCTTGGGGTGGTGTGCTGATCTGACATAATTGTTAGATTGAAGGAGGATGCAACGAGGGTGGAAGGGGTCCTACCATCTGGGATTCTTTTACTCATACTCCTGGTAATTAATTCTTATATATTGAATTTTTTGTTTTCTAATTTCACTAACTGCTCTGCTGCGATCCTCCTCCTTTCTTTTTATCCCAACTATTGTATTTCTTTTCCCTTCCTAGGAACTATTATTGATGGAAGCAACGGTGATATAGCTGTGGATCATTATCATAGATACAAGGTTGCCCTTCGTCTCCTTTTCTGTTTGTTTCTGTTGTTGTTTTTTTTTTTTTTTACTTACAAGAAACTAAAATAATTCTGGATTTGTTAGAATGGACTTACCTCGAATTTACATCACAATAGAAACAAATAGGGCATTATATAACGCTTTAGTATTGTGAAAACAGTATGTGGTATTCCTTTCTCGCATCACTTTCCTTCTTCTCCAGATCGCAAGATTTTCAATTTTACCCCTGATGTGCAGGAAGACATTGAGCTCATGGCCACGTTAGGGTTTGACGCATATCGGTTTTCCTTGTCATGGTCTCGAATATTTCCAGGTGTGCGCCCCTTTAGGGAATGTAATTTGGATCACTTACTTGTATACTTATTCAGTGGATGAAAAAATTGTTACATTTTATTTTTCAAAAAAAATTATTACATTGTAGCTTCGTTTTGAAGATGATTGTGGAAGTATGATCTGTTCAACTCACAATTTATTCATATAATTAAACCATTATTGAATGATTCAACCATCATCTGGAGGATTTAAACGTGAGAATCAGCATGCATTTGGAAGGTGACTTGTCAAAATGCTTGCCTTGTCTCATTTCCTTTCCTAGATTGTATACTTATAAGAATGGTGGTATCTCAATCATCTCAACATGTAAGAGTGTAAATGATAATTTCAGCCACTTATGATGCTATAATTATGCTGGAAGGTAAGATGCATTAGTACCGGCAGTACTGATGAATACTACTTTTTACCTCCCAAGGACAATTATGGAGTACTGTGCCTTTGTTTGGCTTTGATGCATAGAGAATCATTTTGTTTCTTTTCGATTGCGCTGTAATATTTATGCACTACCATTCTTCATGTATACGCATAATTGCTTTACATTCTGACAGATGGTTTAGGTACCAAAGTCAACGAGGAAGGGGTTGCTTTCTACAACAATGTTATTAATACTCTTCTGGAAAAGGGTATGAATTCTGTTTTGGTTGCTACTTGTCTACTCTCTCACAAAAGGGAGAATTAATCTATATCTACATGTTTAGCTTTGTTGACTGGTTTAGTTCTCTTCTTATAAAAAGAAGAAAAGAAAAACATCCATATCTATGCACTATACATGTAGAAAGATTAGGACAGAAGCAAATACTTGTCAGAGTGAATAATTTTGAAGTGATATTTTCCTTTAGAAAGGGAAATCCGCTTTATGAGCAACATAGCTGCGAACGAACTCAACCCCAGAAATATTGGCTTATGTAACCATTTTGTCAAACGAAAGCTTAGGAGCCTTGTTTCTAAGCCCAAACTTACCATTGCTTACAAATTCAACGTTGACTCAAGTGATAGGGAAGCAATCTGCATCAAAACTTGCACCTGATTTCCTTATTTATACTTCCTCAGAGCTTCTACTCATCTGACATGGTTTCTGATAGTGTGTTAACTTGGAGGTTTCATTTATTTTTATGTATAGTTCTATTTGTAGGCTGTTACTATGTTATGAATGTTGGAAGTTTCATTTAAACTTTGTTTATAATTCGCCTCTATTCATAGGAAATGGTTTATTTTAATTTGTTATGGATCGTTTTAACTTGGAGGTTTCATTTATTTCTTTATCTCCTGAAAGGAAAAGGAGAACTTTCTTACTTGAACATACATTATGAGTAATTTCTTGTAGTCCTTCAGCTAATTGGGTTGGATGTGGCTTGGCAATAGGGCTGGCGCAAGTCCAAATCTTTTATAGGGTCTGTTAATATTGGTTTCTGTTAATATTGGGATATGTTTTGTTTGGCAATTGTGTACTCTCTCATAAAAGGGAGAATTTATCTTTACCTACACTTTGTAGGAATTCAGCCCTTCATAACATTGTTCCATTGGGATCTTCCATTACATCTTCAAGAGTCATTGGGAGGATGGTTAAATGAAGAAATTATGTGAGTGTTCTAAAAACATGAAATGTTAGTTAAATGTTGTTTGATGTGGTGTTTTGTCACCCTTGTTCTTTGCATTCATCATGGACAAGTGTAGGCTGATTTAGCTGTGCAGACTTGTCTTCCATGTCGTGTGAAAGGAGCTAAAAAGAATTATAGTTGTAACGTTTTTTCATTTCCTCTTGAATGTGATTCATGTGCACCAATTTCTGCAATGTACTTTGTGTTGCTTGGAATTTGTTCACGTGTTGCCATTCTAGACTTTGTATCAATTGCTCAGTTGAGTTTACATTGCTTATCTCATGGATTTTTTCTTTTCTTTTTTTTTTTCTGGTCAAACATCCAGAAAACACTTTACCATCTACGCAGATACTTGCTTTGCAAGGTTTGGTGATAGAGTTAAGAAATGGATTACAATTAATGAGCCTCTCCAGACAGCAATTAATGGATATGATACCGGGATATTTGCTCCTGGAAGGCGAGAGCAAGCATTGACAGAACCCTATATGGCTGCACATCATCAAATCTTAGCACATGCCATGGCAGTCTCTATATATCGAACCAAGTACCAAGTATTACTTCTAATTGTTTTGTAATAATTGCTTAAGCTCGTATCCTTTGTTGTAGGATGGTCCTATTATTATCTGGTTCTCTTTTTTGTCTCTTTCTGGTTTCACAAATGCTTAATATTTCAACATAGAATTTATTTTACACAGACTGTATGACCATTTGACACGTCATCCTGGATTTCAATTTTGCAAAACTTGAGCTTTAAGCTTCTTAGTTTTCTTTTCAAACAGTAGGAAGATGTTTCATTCATTGATGCATTACCTGTACTGAAGTCATTTAGTTCCTTCAGATGAGATCTTACAGTGGAAACAAATTTTAGATTGTAAACATGTCAGAGACGGTGTTTGTGTTTTTCATGACTAGTAATGCCTAGCAGTTGAAACTGACAGTTCAAGTATTGCATTCCAACTTTTGATCAGTCAAAGGATAGCATCTCGTTTTGATGATGTTGTTGATATCTTATTAAGGATAAGCAAGAGGGGCAAATAGGCATTTCGGTAGACTGTGAATGGGCAGAGCCTAATACAAGTAAAGTCGAAGATAGAGCTGCTGCTGCAAGGCGCCTTGAATTTCAACTTGGATGGTAGTTCTTACGCCCTTTCTTATGGATAATCGTTTTCCTTATTTAATTAATTTGCTATTGGCGGCTAAATGTCATCTGATGGACACAAACGCTGGTTAGTTGGCTGTTTGGGTGACCTATATAAAAATAAAATTCCCATTGTTAGATGGCTAGCTATGAGATCATAGTTTGAATTACATCCACAAAATTGTGTCTTTGGCAACTCCACAGCAAAAACTAGCATTACATTCTACTGGAAGTCACACTGATGTCACTGAACAAACGTAATTCTTGCCTTACCTCAACTTTATATCAAATTGACGAGAACACAATGCACCTTGGAAAGCTTTACCTTTTTGAGCTTCTAGTAGACTAGGCAAACATGAGGCTGATTTCTAGGGTCAGCAGAAATCAACAGGCCTCGAACCCAGTTTTCTAGGCCCAGTCAGACCTCTAAACAAAACAACATCGTTTTGCACCTTTAGCTAGAAAAAAAGCTCAGGCCCAGTTGGGCTGGGATTTGGACTTGGGCTGCCTTTAGCCTGGTCAGGCTCGGGTCCGCTGCCTCAGGCCCAATCAGGCTAGGGTCGGCCTTGGGCCCCAACAGTGAAGACCCAAGCTGGGCCCACTTCGTGCCAGTGTAGGACAAGAAAATATTTTACACATATCATCACTATCATTGTGAAGTTGATCTTGTTCTATTGCTTTCTTGATGGTTAACTAGTATGCTTTGTGTTAGGAGTAAATACTTGTAATATGATTCTTCCAATTGGTCTATGCCTTGGGCATTTACGTTTTATGTTTTTTGAAAGTAGGTTCTTGCACCCGATATATCATGGTGATTACCCTGAAGTCATGCGTGAAATCGTAGGGGATCAACTCCCATTATTTTCCCAGGAAGAGAAGATTTTGCTTAGAAACTCGATCGATTTTATTGGTCTCAATCACTATACTTCGAGGTTTGTTGCCTATGCTGCAAATAGTCTCGAAGACAGCTGTTTCTATAAAACACAAGCTATGGAAAGACTGAGTACGTATTCATAATTTGTAGCTTGCTCTATGCTTCCGCTTCTGAAATTTCTCATTCTCTAAATGCTTTTGAGCAGCTAAATGGGAAGGGGGTGAGCCAATTGGTGAGAAGGTAGGCTTTCTCTTTCCTCTTTCTATGTTATTTGCATGTTATATGCTATAATACTTTTTCAGTCCAATGAGAAAATGTCTATGGCCATGCATGCAGGCAGCTTCAGAGTGGCTCTATGTTTGTCCTTGGGGGCTTCGGAAGGTGCTCAACTATGTCTCCCGGAAGTACAATAACCCACCAATTTATGTTACTGAAAACGGTACATAGCTAAATTTATTTATTGGATTTCCTAAATTTTCCTAATATTGTGTACTCTCACCTTGTAGCCTCTAAAAAATGCAGAACGTGACATGCTGCAATTGTTTGCAAATATAGTATCTCTTTTTGGTCTTTCCATTCTTGCAAATTTACATAGTGCTAGCATGTATAAACTAGAGTGGAACGGTGAAGAGAAAATGATGGTTTTGGGAAGCTGGTCTAGATTTGTATCTTTTAAGTTAATGGATTTCAGCCTGCTGATGGGTTGTACATACACCAGAACCTTATGCTGTTATGTAGCATGTGAAAGCTACTATTCTGGATGATAGTCAAGGGGAAAGATTATTGGCTAGTTTGCGGTTGATTCACTTTAGTTTTAGTTTGCAGATATATCAAAAGCTTTTCACACCACCTTTATTCATAGTTTGGATGTGATTTTTATCTGTTTGGCAGGGATGGATGATGAAGATATAGATATTCCACTTCATGAAATTTTGGATGACAAGTTGAGGGTTGTTTATTTTAAAGGCTACCTTACTTCAGTTGCTCAAGCAATCAAGTAAGTTACTTGACGAGCATTGTACCTTACTTCAGTTGCTCAAGCAATCAAGTAAGTTACTTGACGAGCATTGTGTGGTACTTTGGCAGCATAATTTCTTTCTTATGTTGTTATTATGCTTCCTTTAAAAGATGGTCACATTTTTAGCAATTTCATCTGCTCAATTTTTGGTATGTAAAAATTGCACCCACAAAAAGATTGCTACTGCTGGTAGGATAGCTCATTAAGCTATTTCATCTGTAATGACGATGCATGATCTGTAAACTAACATGCTTAACTTCTGTGGACTCCGGTACGAACCTTAACAGCCCTATCCTAAAAGCAAGCTACTAAGGTAGGAATCCCACAGATATAAACTCCATATTGGAGACCACGCTTCTGATATGTGACGCAAGTTCCATACCTAATAATTGGAACCATCGCAGACTCTCCCTTCGTATGAGCATTAAGTGATTTCCTTTTGTAATTGTTATGGGCAGTAATCAATTAGTGGCTATGCTTTTCGTGCATTAACTTCCTTTGAAAAGTTTTTAATAACGCATTTATATGAAATTCAAGTGATATATATATGCATTGGCAGGGATGGAGTGGACGTAAGGGGACATTTTGTTTGGACATTATTGGACAATTTTGAGTGGGCCCAAGGTTATACCAAACGATTTGGTTTGATTTATGTAGACTATAAGAATGGGCTTTCTCGGCATCCAAAGTCATCTGCATACTGGTTTTCGAGATTCTTGAAAAGTGGAGAAGGAGAAAAGGGCAATGAAGAATGATCGACTCGGTCTTCTTTTGTATCTTCTGTGCTATTAGACACCCAGTTATATCTGCCATTATAAGCTGTGTTCCGCTGAGAATTTATGTGAGCAAAAGTCATATATGCATGTTTTTCTGTGTAGCACAATCTTGTAGAAGGTAACTACTAAAAAAATAGGGGTGATGAGTTGGAATGACAGTTTCCAACAAAAGAAGGGGAAGTTATGTCTGTACATTGTCACGAAGAACTTCTTGAAATAATTATGGACCTCTTTAATAATCTATTTTATACAGCATGTTCCACTAATGTAACTACGGTTTCACCCATAAACTTGAATATTTCATTGCACAAAGCAAGGAACTGGCTTCATCCAAATTCAGTTTAAGTCGGGTCAAGTCAAATTAAAACCCGATTGCTCTTTTGGCAGTAGCACAATATGAAATAGTAAAAACAATAAAAGAAAGAGGAGAGCAACCCTAGTTTCCAATTTCTTTCTGGTTCAACTTCCATCCCTTGACGGACATCCTTGATCCTTGTCTTGGTTTCCTCACCCTCTTCTCTCCATGTCCCCGCTTCTAAATCGGGCTCCTGTGATTGGTTATGTTTTCACACCTCTTGAAGACATTTTACTCTGATGGAATGCAATTGTCTTAGGGAGAGAAGCGTTTTGAAGTAGGTTCAAGTTAAAATTAGTAGTTTAAAGTTCAAACTCTATACTATCCAGTTCCGAGTCAATTTCCTTCCGCTTCCCATGTATTTTCTTTGGTTTTCTCTTATTCTGCTACCACTCCACTTCTAATTCAAGTTTTAGTTTTCCTCTCTCATTCCTGTGTCTGAAATTAGGATTGGTTGTTCCAATTAATATTAACATGAACTCAACCCATTTTGATCTTTTTTAAATTTAATAGTTCGTAACTTTCCTATGTTGTTCTGTTTCTCTCTCTTTCTGCTTCTTTCTCAACACTTTTGATCTAGCATACCAAGTTTTGGGGCATTTAGCCAAGAAGAAGGTTTTCCCTGCGATTTTTGAATTGCTCTAATTAAGATGATTGATGAGGAGCTTCTTCTTGGCTGGCGGCTGTGCTAACCTTCACCATCTCCATTGTCACAACTCTAGCCACTGACAGTTACTTCCTAAAACAGTCTTACCTTTTTTCTCTCATCTTCATCCTGCATAAAAAAAAGAACCCGTTTTACTTATTTTATTAGGTTTTGTTTTTAGAAACTGAGTTTAATCTTCTTTCATTCTGAAAATTGTCTATTAAAATTCTAAATTTTTTGTTTTGACAACCTGACATTTGAGGTAGCATCGAATTCGAACAAAGATGTTCTTCCCTTATTTATTAATTATTTTCCACACCACATAAATATGTATTTAAAAATCAATGACACATACTTGAAATAGAGTAAATAGGACAAATGATCCTGTGCTCTCAAATTGGTTCGGATTAAATTTGACATATTATTATAGAGATTGAATATGGGCTATTAGATCCGATGGATCATTGTGAGTCGGGTTGAGTCAAGTTGGATACTTGTAAATTGAGGCAAGTTAGGTTGGATTTTTGTGAGTAAGCCAAGTTAGGTTGAGGCCCTGTGGGTTGAGCCGAGTAGGGTTAGGTCCTATTGGTTGTACCAAGTTGGGTGGGAACACCAAATGTAGAATTGGGTTAAACCAAAGTTATGAATACTGTACCGGAGTCGGTACCGGATTGAGTTCTATAACGGAACTGTATCGGTACCGGTCGGTACCGGATACCGTTTCGGGTTATTTTTAAAATTAATGAAATAGTCCCTAAAATTTTTAAAATTTGCAAAATAGTCCATATTGATATATTGTACAATTGTATTGTATACTTTACTAGTTTACTATTTACATTAAGCATGCTTTTAAAAATCTCAATAATAAATAATAATGACAATTAATATGAAATAACAATAATTTTAAATATTTTACATATAAATAATAACCACAATT
>JAOQMS010000176.1:12429-40661 GCA_027563885.1 Erythroxylum longipes
ATTTGTTTTGTTTGTTTCGTGTGTTTTAATTCTCTGTTTTGTAGCACTTTGCGAAAAAGATTAAAAGATCTATTCAATCCCCCTTCTAGATCGTTTTCAGATTCAACACACCCAAAAAAAAATTTTAACCGTCGGGTCTTCTCTTCGCTATTCGGGTTGGGGCTTCGGGTTGTCCGTTGTCCAGGTCCAATCGTCCACCTGTGAGCGTCGGAGGTCGGTGGTGGTGAGGTGGTGGGGGCTTGCGGTGGTGCGGAGAGGAGGAGAGGTGCGGTGCGGAGTGCGGACTTCGCAAACCCAGATCTACACGATGAGGCGAGGAGGAGAACCGGAGAAGACAACAAGCAAGCGTTGGCGACGGTGAGATGATCCAGACACTGGCGAGAGAGACGGTGAGAGCGAGAGGGTTAAAGTTAGAGAGAAAAGCTAAAGAGGGGTGTTATGATAGTCGGGGTCCGAGGGGGGTGGGTAGATTTTAGGTTATTTTTTTTATTTGCAAATCAGTCTTCCAGTTTCCAACAATTCCGAAATTATCCGAAATTTTCCGGTATGTTAGGTACCGGTCGGTACCCAACAAAAAATTCCGGTGTTGGCTAGTATTTTTGGCCGGCACCAAAGTTGGGATTCAAATACCGGTCTCCGACCGGTACGATACCTTCCAGCCGATACCAGCCGAAACAATTCGAATCCCATATCATTGGGTTAGACTAGATCCAATAAATTGCGGGAAGACTTCATGCTAAAATTGGGGCATCAAGTCAATACAGGTCAAGTCATTTAGCGTCGGTTCAAGCTATCATGGGTCGGGTTAAGTTGGTTCAAGTCATCATAGATTGGGTCATATTCTCATAAGTCAAGTTAAGTCGGTCAACTTTTTTGAGTCGGGTCAAATTCAAGACACGGTCGGGCTGATCCCACACACGGTTCTCATTTCAAATCCTAGTCTAGTCTCTATCTCGGTTTTGAAACAGCGTCTGCTTTTGGTTTTCTTTCGCACAAAAACAGCTGTTTTTTTTAATTGACAGCGACATTTCAGAGAGTGTGTGGTTGTGTTGTTGGGCTTGTCGTCTTCTTCCTTCTCGTTGGTTGTTTCCCTCGAGATTTGTGTTTGAAACACACAGACGTAACCCTACTCATCAAAACCCATAAAAAATAGCTTTCCCCAACTGGTATTTGTATAGAGATCCCCTCCTCTCCCCTTCTCTCGCACTCTCTAGTCAATCCTGTGCTTGCTTGCTGTGCGAAGTCTTTTTGTGTTGTGTAATTCTCTCCCATTGGTATCTGATGGTAATTATTAATTTGGTATTCTGAGGCGACTTTATGATTGAATAAGATATTGCTACTTTACATTTATAATTTCTCTTACGTAATTCTTCTTGCTATGTGAAGGATGGTCTGACTTTCTGGCACCATGTGGGATTTCCTGCTACTTCTCTATTTGGGATAGAGGAAGATCGCGTTTTGTGGTTATGGCTACCGAAAGTCCACATAGAATGTCTTCACTAAGAAGCTGTGGTTTTCTTACCATCTACACTTGGCATGCCTGAGAGAATTTGTGGTTTCTTAGGAACAGTCAAAGGTTTCACGACACTGGACAAGATGCAGTCTCTAATTGCAGTGGAAGTGCACCTTCTACCATGGAAGGTTAATTTTTGGTATAAGTAATATTTCCCAGGAAAACTTTAACCAAGTTGGGCGTTTACGAGATGATGTTGCAATAAATTTCGACTTTTTATGGTTTTAATGTCAACTAAAATGTTAGGCTACCTACACCGCCCATTCTGATGGAAATGTCTGGAATTTTTGAAAATTGTTCCTTTCTCAAAATTGTGTGATGGTGGTAAGTTAGAAGTGTGTCCGGTGATCTTGTGTAGAGATTCCTAAATGCTTTCTCCTAACTTTCGTGTTATTGATTTAACCAGATAAAACAATTTAAGGAGCTTAAGAGGATGCAGGATCATCCAACAGATAGAGCTAAGAACGTCATGTTAGTTGAGCATCTTGGTGCTGTTTCTTTATCACATCAATGACTGAGCATTTTTGTGTGGTTCGGAACTGATTGCAACTTTTAGCTGAAGGAAACTTTAAAGTCTGCCTATTTGGTCCTTTAGAGGTAAAAGATCTGCGCGTCTGTTGTAATGCGACTGCATTTATAAATAGGGTGAAAATCATTATTAGACGCTAAGCTTATTGCTAAATGTCAATTGCATCATTGGGCTTTAACTTTTATTGCTGTAGTTGCTTATGTTTGTGTTTCCTTATCTGATGGATTCGCATTATCTTTATCCTGACTATTTGCTATCTAACTTTTCAAAAATCTTTGTAAAATTGGTAATAGAACGGTAAATTCTCTTATACTCTGCTCATGATAAAATATTAGTTCCATATAGTGAAGAAGGTTGTTGACTTATAATTGATAATTTTATGCTTTTTTATTTGCATTTTTGAGTGATTATACAATCATATTGATGGTTGTGTTTTATTGTCAAAGAATAATAGGATCTTGATTTGAGGAAACGAGAAATTCTTTGTACTTTGTTCTCTAAGATTTTTCAAACTTTTCGGTCTTTTCAGTTGGTATAACATTTGTTACCATGTTTTTGTAGTTTAAAGTCATACTTACTCTAAATTTCAACAAACCATTACGCCTTGATATGGTAAAACAAGTTATGTATATAACATTGGCTCCGTTTGACAATCAACTAATTGCATAAGTAGTTAGCTCATAGTTGATTTATATCAGCTGATTTGATCAGTGGATTGCATTAGCTGTTTGTTACAAATGTTTGACAAAATTAACTGTTTAGTATTAACTATTTATGTATAAAATGACTGATAAAGATATGACTTTAAAAAAATTATAAAGGTATGAATATTATATATCTTAGTATTTTATTGAATATTCTTATAAGAATTTAAATTTTAAATATTTAATTCTATAAAAAATAAGTTTATAACTCTAATAAAAAACATAGAACATATAATAATAATAATAATAATAATAATAATAATAATAATAATAATAACAATAATAATAATAAGAACAATAATAAGAACAATAACAGCAGCAACAATAATAATAATAATAACAACAACAAAAATAAAAAAATAATAATAACAATAATGATGATGATGATACATCCAAGCATAAAATATAACAATTCAAATGAAGTTTAACAACACAATTCAAATAGAGCAAAAGAAATGAACAATATCATTTAAAGCAAAGGTTTATAACAATTTAAGAATGACGTCTAACTGCCAATAAATTAGAAGCAATATTATCACGAATAGTTGTTATCTTTTGAGTTTTCTGTTCTTCAATGTCTTTTTATGTAGAGTTAACTTTAACATCTTCAAATACATCTGTAGGTATAAATTCAGGATCTTGATCGATGATGCTAAAAGACAGGTCGCCAATTGTATTTCTTATAATATAGTTATGCAACGTAAAAATTGTACAAATCATTCTATTGTGATCCATTAATGAATACTTAGGCATTGTTTTCAATCTCTTCTATCGAATCTTAAGAACACAGATAATTGGCTCTAAATACAGGCACTAGATCACTTGTGCCACTAACGGTGGTTCTACTATGTGCCAGAATTAAAACGTCTTTTAATTCGTTTTAATTAAATCAAACGTCAATACCTCGGCTTATCTTGAGTCAAGCAAATTTATTTTTCTTCTTTTAATTTTGCTTCCTGCCTCAAACTCTTTCCATTCCCTTTTGAATTAATTCATGGAACATCTTAGATCGAGCTTTGAGATTCTTAAAGGCTGAGGTATGCTCTGCAACTCTCTCGTTTTCGTTTCTTCCATGAATCTTGCATACCTTTTCTCTCCCACTCTCCCACTTTTGTTTCTTCCATGAATCTCGCATACCAGTTCTCTCCCACTCTCTCGCTTTCATTTCTTCCATTCTCTGACGCATTTGTAGTTTCTTATGCAAATATAATTTGTGTATCTGAGAGATATATGAATCTAAGGAATGGTACAGTTTTTACTCTTTAGCAATATGTGCCCCAAAAAAGAAAGGTTTGTACACTACCCTATACCCGAAGACTAAACCGACTAGATGCCATTCTGCTGCTACATGGTTACTCAGTTATTAAATTCTTTCTGACTCTGTTTACGAGTAAAGCTAACTTCAATCATTTATTCATTAGCATTTGTTGCATACTGTTTGCTAGAATATAATTCATTTGGGTCTGGGAAAGATATAGATGTTTTACAAAAGAAAGTTAAAGGTTGTATTTTGAAGGTTTTATTAATATTAAACTCAGAGAAGTCTTTCTTAATTTGTGCATGTATTGGCTGCTATTAGATTAACCTACCATAATTGTAATGATGAGCTCTTTGATTTAGTAGAGTTAACTCGTAATTTACAAATTTAAGGATAGAAATTAGAGAAGCTCTTAAAAAAGATAATCACATATAGATTTTGAGAATATATATGATCATACAAATATAGAAGTGCAAACAGTAAAAACTTTCAAAATATGAGAACATAAAATTCTAGCAAATTCATTTTTTTTCCTGCTACAATCAACTTTTCTATTTAATGAATCATAAGTAACTGTATAGTAATAACTCTTTTTATGAGGAGTAATTTGATATTTTGTAATTGATTTAATCTCTCCAAAGCTTTCAATACAACTATTATGAGACATACACCACTCATTTTGAAAGCACTTGAACACCTTAAGAGTATAAACATTTGTCACATGTTTCAAAGTTTCAATTGAATACAAAGATGAAGGGATACTTGTATTTGATTTAAAATCAATCTTTAACTCTTCATATTTACGATCTTCAAGGAATCTCTCAAAGTGATAAAAAACTCTAAAAATTTGTGTTGATAATTGACATACCCCTTTACAATATTATTCATGCTCTCACTTCTTTGTGTTGTCGTCATGCTTACACAAAACATTTGTCTTCCATACACTAAAGCCAATTTTTCCTTTATTCCAAAAATGTGCCTCAACTAATCATTATCTTTAAGTCCGTATTTGTGCAACATCTCATTCCATGCATTTACAAAATCTTCCTCTTCTTTAAAATCATATGCATGAGCTAAATTCTTTAGAAAAATCTTTGAATTGGGAGAAAACACCACTTAAATGGATGGTTGCATTTTGATAAATGTGTCAAATACATGAACGATTATAAGTTTCAGGTCATCTTAGTATTAGAGCCTTTGCCATTGCTGCATCTTAGTCTATAAGAATAGTTTTAGATCTTTTATCAGACATAGCTTTCGCAAAAGTATCAAATAACTACTCAAATGTGAGGGATGTCTCATCATATAACAATGCAACACTAAAGATTGTAGTCTGCTTGTGGTGATTTACACCTACAAGCAATGTAAGGGGACTACCTTCGTTGTTCTTCCTGAAAATTGTGTCAAAATAAACTACATCACAAAATTTTAAGTAATTTGCTCTTATTTTTGCATCTGACCAAAAAATGTTAGATATTAAATCATCTTCATCAATTTGGATGGTATAAAAGAATTTGAATCATCAAATTGCATTTTATGCAAATATTCTAGAACACCTCCTGTATTGCCTCTTTTTGCATCTCTCAATCTTTTAGACTAAGTAATTTTTGTAGTCATCTGGTATGAAACTTAAATTTTCTCGACCACCTACTTGCCTAACCATGACAGCATGAGATGCCTTTGGTGAGATTTCTACATCATTTGCCATTTCAATTTGTATTACTGCAGATAAACTTACATTTCGGTGAGATCTGTGTAAGTGCGTCTTATTTGGACTCGAAAGGTAATGATTATGTTCATCAATTAATTGACCCACACAATTTTCCGATTCTTTAACAGCTGACTCTCATTTTAACTTCATAATCAAACCTTGTTTCAGGATATTTTGCTCTAACATTAATATTTCGCTTGTCTTTTCTTCGTTTACTTTCAGCACAACAACAAAACATTATGTCAATCAAGTTTCCAAACCTGACTTTTTTAGCATATGTCAAATAGAATTGGTAAGCATCTTCTTCTGTCGCAAACTCCATTCCAATTTTTAGTATTAATTCTTTGTATACATCACTTGAGCCAGTAGCTTACAATTTCTGATTACTGTTTAAACTCATGATAGCTACAAGTTCATCTTCACCTTCACTCCTGCCAATTTCATTATCATCTTCAAAATTTAACTAACGATAAGACGAAGATACTCCCGCCATTGAATTATTAGCTTTGATTTTGAAGTAAAAACCTAAAAAACAAATGAAAAAATTAAAAATGAATACTTCCCTTTTATGATATAGAGAAACACTAAATGTCGAATTTACAATTTAATTTAAGACTTTGCTTATTTTCTGGAAAGCTCAAGTTAAGATAGGGTGGACCTTTTAAGGTACTTAAAGTATTTGATTATGAAGCAATAGAATTAGAGAATACCAAGGGTGAAGCCTTTAATATCAACGGAAATAGATGCAAGCTTTACATTGGAGGAGCAAAAGCATATGAAAGGGGAGTGATTTCTTACCTTTCCTTTACTCGTTTTCGTTAAATTGAACTTTGGTCATGCTTATGACTTTAAATGAAGCATGTTATGGTTAGTTCCTAGGTTGTTTAAGTTGCTGCTGCTTAGTTTTCAAATTGTATTTTGTTTTAATCTTGTCTTTTCTTAAGTTTGATAGTTGTTTTCTTGAGTTTGATTGTAATTTTTATGTTAAAATTTGAATTTGCAAGTTTGGAGTAACTTAGAACGAATTTGAGAGCCATTTGGAGTGAATTATAACAAGTCTAAGTGACACATCCTGTCATGATCGTGCACAAGCACGATTGTGACAGAAGCTTTCACACAGTAGCAATGCACGATCGTGATAGAAGCTTTGACGCAGAAGAGGTGTACGTTCGTGACAGAATCTTTCATTCACCAAAATGCACGATTGTGACAAAGTAAAGAGCAGCAGGGGTGCACTAGCACAATCGTGACAAAACTTTTCAATTACCAAAGTGCACGCAAGATCGTGACAGAGTGAAGAGTAGCAGGTGTGCTTGATTGTAGATTTTAGACGACGACAACAACACAATTCAAATAGAGCAAAAGAAATGAACACCATCAGTTAAAGCAAAGGTTTATAACAATTTAAGAATGATGTCTAATTGCCATTAAACTAGAAGCAATATTATCACGCACAGTTGTCATCTCTCAAGTTCTCTGTTCTTCAATGTCTTCTTATGTAGAGTTATCTTCAACATCTTCAAATACATATGAAAGTATAGATTTAGGATCTTGATCGACGATGCTAAAAATTGGATCTCTAATTGTACTTCTTTTAATATAGTTATGCAACGCAAAAGCTGCATAAATTATTCTATTTTGATTCATTAATGAATATTTAGGCATTTTTTAAATATCTTTCATCGAGCCTTAAAATCTCAATACAACTTCTCAATGATGAATGAGCCTGATTAAAAACTTCTCGAGATCCTCTTGGATTTGCACTACGAAACTCCGATTGATGATATCTTGTTTTGGGGTAAGTTGTCAAATATCATTTTCTTTTCGGATAGCCTTTGTCAACCAAATAATATTTACTTGAGTTTTTATAGGAACAATATAATTAGCATAAATAATATCATAAAAAGTCTAAATCATGAATAATAAATCCTACAAATCTTAAAATTACCTATCAGTGGTTATGGAAATTTAAGCATCGGATTACCAATTGTATCAAGGAAAATATGAGCATCATGTGCTGATCCCTCCCAACTCGCTAAAACATAGGTAAATAGTAAGTTAAAGCCGCATGTTGCCAATACATTTGTTGTTATTATTCCTTTTCGTCCTCTAAATCTCATTTCATCTTCCTCTGCAACAACTACCGCTATATGTGTATGACCAGTAGCTCCAATGCAATCTTAATATAAAACAATAATAATAAGATGATAAAATAATACCTTTCAATAGAAAATATAATGAAGGAGGAGGAAGAACATATTCAGTTACCTTAAAATGTAGCATATATCTAACATCATTGGCAATTTGTGATGAAACCTCTTTGAATTCGGAATCTTTTGATAAGAGTATATCCTTTGAAAATCCATCCATAGCAGTCAAAACTTCTTTAAAAACTCTACTTAGTTTCACTAGAATATTGAAAACACTTTTGGGTATCACTATTAGAGGAACTTTTAGTTGGGACATACACGAGTAAATCGACTTTCTCCAAAATAGACATCCTATCTGAAGGTCTCAAATTATAATTATTTTTCAAAACTATATATAATTGACAAATGTATTTTGATTCATCCTAAATGTATTAAAAACTTTTTTTCATGACTATTCAATAATTCATTCATCCATAGTTCTGTTTGATAGGAAGTCATGCATGGTTTCTTGTATATGTGGTTAAAAAAATATACTCATGTAACCCGCTACACAAGCCACTGAATCTCAAAACTCAATCTTATTGTCCCAAAATTGTTTCATTTGCAAAAGTTGTATAACATTATCATTCATACCTACAGATCAATAAGTAAAATTATATTATAAATAAACAAGGCATTTATATGTCTGAATATAAAGAAATAATATAACACGTAATCAAATTATAGATTACCAACACGATAACATAATATAATGAAATAAGCTAATCAAATTCATAATGTCTTAAAATACACTGTCAATATAAGTGCACAAATAATAAAAACAATAGACTAAACATAGTAATGGATAGATAGGAACTATATTTAATGTTTTTTTTTATGTTTGTCATACTCATACATAAACTGTATCTATTCAACTCTTTTTGTATCATTTGGTAAACCAAAAAAATGGACCTTCTTTGCGGATCTTCAATTAACAAGCAAGTAAAGTAAAATTCAGGAGTACGAGTCTCTAAACTAGACAAAGTACATATTTTTTCAAAGCATTTGTAACATCATCATATGACGCGTCATCACCAGTACTTTGTAATGCTCCAATATTCATCGTGTCCAAAATTTTCGTAATGGATCTATTCATCTCCATTGTTACACTCTGTTTCTCCTGAATCAATTGCATCATATCGTCGAGCCTCTCATACATTGCTATAAATATTCCTACCCTTTTAGCGAAATTAGTTTTTGTACTCTTGTTACTTTATGAACTATCACTCTCCAAAATCCTTTTACATCTTCTTCTCTCACTCCCTTCATCATGTGTAGCTTGAAGGGTTAGAATAGGTTCTTTCCACACTTCTTCCCAATTGTTTAGATTATTTATGATATCATTTATACTAATTATATTTGTTTCTACAGAAACTTAGGTAAATATTACTTGGTGGACAAAGGCTATTTAGAAAGAGAATGATATTTAACACATTACCCAAAGACAAGATATCATTAATAGGAGTTTCGTGATACAAATCCAAGAAGATTTCGAGAAGTTTTTAATTGAGCTCATTCATTATTGAAAAGTTTTATTGAGAGGACTTTCAGTATTCTTAAGGCTCGATGGAAAATATTGGAGAAAATGCCTAATTATTCATTAATTGATCAAAATAGAATAATTTGTGTAGCTTTTGCGTTGCATAACTATATTAAAAGAAGTACAATTGACGACCTGACTTTTAGCATCATAGATCAAGATTATGAATTTATACCTCCAGATGTATTTGAAAATGTTGAAGTTAACTCTACACAAGAAGACATTGGAGAATAGAGAACTTGGGAGATGACAACTATTCGTAATAATATTGCTTCTAATTTAATGACAGTTAGACGTCGTTCTTGAATTGTTATAAACCTTTACTTTAAATGATGGTGTTCATTTTTTTTTTTGCTCTATTTGAATTGTGTTGTTAAACTTTATTTGGATTGTTATATTTTATGTTAATGTATCATCATCACCATCATTATGATTATTATTATTATTGTTGTTGTTGTTATTGTTATTGTTGTTATTATTATATATTTTATGTTTTTATTAGAGTTATAAACTTAATTTTTGCATAATTAAATATCTAAAATCTACAATCGTGCACCCCTGCTACTCTTCACTCCGTCAAGATCGTGCTAGTACATGATCGTGCATTTTGATAATTAAAAGGTTATGTCACGATCGTGCACCCCTATAGCTCTTCACTCTGTCACGATCGTGCATTTTAGTGAATGAAAGTTCTGTCACGATCATGCACCCTTGTTACGTCAAAGTTTCTGTCACGATCGTGCTGTGCATTGCTGCTGCGTGAAAGCTTCTATCACAATCGTGCTTGTGCATCATGACAGGCGGTGTAACTCAGACTTGTTCTAATTCACTCCAAATAGCTCTCAAATTGGTTATAAGTCACTCCAAACTTGCAAATTCAAAGTTTAACATAAAAAATTACATTCAAACTTAATAAAACAAATATCAAACTCAAGAAAAGATAATATTAAAGCAAGATACAACTTGAAAACCAAGCAGCAACAACTTAAACAATCTAAGAACTAACCATAACATGCTTCATTTAAGGTCATGAGTTTGACCAGAGTTCAATTTACTGAAAACGTGTAAGGGAAAAGTAATAACTCACTTTCCTTTCATGCTCTTTTGCTTTTTTAATGTAAAGTTTGCATCGATTTTTATTGACCTTAAAGGCTTCATCCTTGGTGTTTTTCAATTCTATTGCTCCATGATTAAATACTTGAAGTACTTTAAAAGGTCAACTCTACCTTGACTTGAGCTTTTCGGGAAATAAGTGAAGTCTTGAATTAAATTGTGAATTCGACACTTAGTGTTTCTCCATATCATAAAAGGGAAGTATCCATTTTCATTTGTTTTTTAGATTTTTACTTCAAGATCAAAGCTAATAATTCAATGGTGGATGTATTTTCATCTTGTCGTCAGTTAAATTCTAAAGATGATAATGAAGTTGGCAAGAATGAAGATGAAAATGAGCTTGTAGCTGTTATGGGTTTAAACAGTAATCAGAAATTTCAAGCTACTGGCTCAAGTGAAGCATCCAAAGAATTAATACCAAAAATTGGAATGAAGTTTGAGATAGAAGAAGATGCTTACCAATTCTATTTGGCATATGCTAAAAAAGTCGAGTTTGAGATAAGGAGAAGCAGAAATTACAAAGATAAATTTGGAAACTTGATTGGCAGAATATTTTGTTGTTGTGTTGAAAGTAAACGAGGAAAAGACAAACGAGATATTAATGTGAGAGCAAAACGCCCTGAAATAAGGTTTGATTATGAAGCTAAAATGAGAGTTAGCTGTCAAAGAATCGGAAAATTTTGTATCGTTCAATTTATTGATGAGCATAATCACTACCTCTCGAGTCCAAACAAGACGCAATTACACAGATCTCATCGAAAGATAAGTTTATCTGCAGCAATACAAATTGAAATGACAAATGATGTAGGAATCCCACTAAAGGCATCTCATGCTGTCATGGTTAGGCAAGTAGGTGGTAGAGAAAATTTAGGTTTCATACCAGATGACTACAAAATTTACTTACAGTCTAAAAGATCGAAAGATGCAAAAAGAGGCGATACAGGAAGTGTTCTGAAATATTTGCATAAAATGCAATTTGATGATCCAAATTTTTTTATGCTATCAAAGTTGATGAAGATGATTTAATATCCAACATTTTCTAGTCAGATGCAAAGATGAAAGCAGATTACTCAAATTTTGGTGATACGGTTTGTTTTGACACAACTTACAGGAAGAACAATGAAGGTCGTCCTCTTGTGTTGCTTGTAGGTGTAAATTACCAAAAGCAGACTACAATCTTTGGTATTGCATTGTTATATGATGAGACATCCCTCGCATTTGAATGGTTATTTGATACTTTTGCGAAAGTTATATGTGATAAAAGACCTAAAGCTATTCCTACAAACCAAGATGTAACAATGGCAAAGCTCTAGTACTAAGATGGCTAAAACTCATAATCGTTTATGTATTTGGCACATTTATCAAAATGCCGCCATCCATTTATGTGACATTTTCTTCCAATTCAAAGATTTTTCTAGAGATTTTAGCTCATGCATATATGATTTTAAAAAAGAGGCAGATTTTGTAAATGCATGGAATGAGATGTTGCACAAATATGGACTTAAAGATAATGATTAGTTGAGGCGCATGTTTGGGATAAAGAAAAAGTTGACTTTAGTTTATGGAAGACAAATGTTTTGTGCAGATATGATGATAACACAAAGAAGTGAGAGCATGAATAGTGTCGTCAAGAGGTATGTCAGTTATCAACACAAATTTTTGGAGTTTTTTCATCACTTTGAGAGACTCCTTGAAGATTGTAGATATGAAGAGTTAAAGGCTGATTTTAAATCAAGTACAAGTATTCCCTCATTGTTGTATCCAATTGAAACTTTGAAACATGCGACAAGTGTTTATACTCTTGAAGTGTTTAAGTGCTTTTAAATTGAGTGGTGTAAGTCTCATAATTGTTGTATTGAAAACTTTGGGGAGGTTGAATCAATCACAAAATATCAAATTATCCCTCATAAAAAGAATTATTACTATACAGTTACTTATGATTCATTAAATGAAAAAAATGATTGTAGCTGTAGAAAAATTGAGTTTGCTGAAATTTTATGTTCTCATATTTTGAAAGTTTTTACTGTTTGCACTTCTATATCTACATGATCATATATATTCTCAGAATTTATCTATGATTATCTTTTTCAAGAGCTTCTCTAATTTTATCCTTAAACATGTAAATCACGAGTCAACTCTACTAAATCATAAAGGTCATCATTATAATTATGGTACAGTTAGCCTAACAGCAACAATACATGCAGAAATTGAGAATGACTTCTCTGAGTTTGGTATCAATAAAAACCTTCAAAATACAATCTTTAACTTTCTATAAAACATTTGTACCTTTCTCAAACCCAAATGAACTATATTCTAACAAACAGTAGGCAACAAATGCTAATAAATAAATGATTAAAGTTGGCTTTACTCGTAAACAAAGTCAAGAACAATTTAATAACCGAGTAACCATGTAGTAGCAAAATGACATCTAGTTTGGTTTAGTCTTCGAGTGTGGGGTAGTGTACAAACCTTTCTTTTTTGGGGCACACACTGCTAAAGAGTAAAAAATCTACCATTTCGTAGATTCAGATATCTCTCGAATACATAAACCATATCTGCATAGGAAACTACAAGTGCGTTAGAGAGTGGAAGAAACGAAAGTGAGATAGTGGGAGAGAACAGGTATGCGAGATTTATGAAAGAAACGAAAGCGAGAGAGTGACAGAGCATACCTTAGCCTTTAAAAATCCCAAAGCTCGATCTGAGATGTTCCATGAATTAATCCAAAAGGGGAAGGAAAGAGTTTTAGGCGGGAATCAAAATCAAAGGAAGACAACGAATCGACTTGGCTCAAGATAAGCTGAGGCGTTGAACGCTTGGATTAATTAAAACATCAACATTTTAATTCTAGCACAGAGTAGGACCATCGTTAGTGGAACAGGTGATCTGGTGCCCGTATTTAGAGCCAATTATCGGTGTTCTTAAGGCTTAATGGAAGATATTGGAGAAAATGCCTAAGTATTCATTAATTGATCAAAATAGAATAAGTTGTCCAACTTTTGCGTTGCATAACTATATTAGAAGAAGTACAATTGGCGAGCCGACTTTTAGCATCATCGATCAAGATCCTAAGTCTATACCTCCAAATGTATTTGAAGATATTGAAGTTAACTCTACACAAGAAGACTTTGGAGAACAAAGAACTCGAGAGATGACAACTATTTGTGATAATATTGCTTCTAGTTTAATGGCAGTTAGATGTCGTTCTTGAATTATTATAAACTTTTGCTTTAAATGATAATGTTTATTTCTTTTGCACTATTTGAATTGTGTTGTTTTTTATTAGAGTTATAAACTTATTTTTTGTAGAATCAAATATCCAAAATCTAAATTCCTATAAGAATATTCAACGAAATACTAAGATATATAGTATTCATACTCTTTTTTTTAAGTCATGTCCTCATAAGTTATTTTACACATAAACAACTAATACTAAACATTTAATTTTACCAAACAACTAATGCAATCTGCTAACAGTTGATAGAAGCAATCAGCTGGCCCTACTTTGTTGTGGCGCTAATGACAACGAGCTTAGAGAAATAATTGGTTCCCTATAGATCCTTCCCGCTACTTGGATGTGTCTGGCCTGTATGTGAGTTTACGTTAGTGGAGCCACTTTCTATCTTCCGGAGTCAAATGAGGTCAGCCTTGCAAAGTGAGAGATTTCTTATCTCCATGGTTTCGTTTAAAGTTGATCTTCTTTCTGTTATTAATTTATTTTCCTCTCCCCTTAGTTGATGCTTTCGGTTTACTCAACGAGCGCAAAGGGACTTCTTTCACTCGGGCTTGATGGTTAAACATGTACTATCCTCTTTCCATCTTTTAAGTACCCCAACTCGAGATTAGTAGTTAATTCTCGATGAACATGCTAGGTTAGGGCGTTGACCTCTTAGTAGTATGGAATTTACCTTTGCATTGATAGGACATCATACCATAGTTGAAAAGCCTGAGGATGTCTATTTAGGAATCCTTGCCCTGTCCAATTGTCAAACCACAAATAAGTCTTTTCTCCATTCCCAATCTTGCATGAGACTATAGGTTCAAGCATAGGTCTAAGTTTCAATAGCTGAGACAAAGGCTATGAGAATGAAGGTTTGATAGATATAGACCAAATACTTGAGCCTTTTAGGATATAGCTGTGTACCCATCAGATGCAGAGAGAGTTCTTTTCTATAAGAATATTCCAGAGATTCTTAATCAAAGCTGCATTATTAAAAGAGGCAATTGAAATCAATCATAATCCCCCTTCTTCTCTCCTTTTGCAATTAGTGGTTAACTAGTCACTGGTAAGCGATGCAGAACTAGCTCTGTGACTTTATGCCTAGGGTACCGTATGGTAAGAAATTAGTGGTGGGCAATGTTGTGCAAGAAAATTTATGAAAATAACAATGCCGCTACTATTTATTTTAATAGTAATTTGAAAGGCAACGTATGGTACCAATTCTAATGATTGACTTATTTTTAGTATATAAGTTTTCAGGAAACTTATTGTCACCACTGTTTATGTTTTAAGGACAAAGGAAAATGGAAAATGGAAACTCTTATATTATGAGTTTAATTTGAAAAAGGCATTTCGAAGTAGTAATTTCAGAAAAATGAAATTGTATTTTATGAAATGTTATTTTATTACCAGATTGTATGGTGCACGAAAGAATTTTATGATGCACGAATGAATTTTTATAACTATTATTTTGCCATGAACTTTATTATTGTATGGGAATATCTCAATTATGTTGTTATGAAAAGTTTAAATTTTAATAAAATGATTAATACTCATTGAGCTAGTTTAGCTCACCTTTATTTTTATGTTTTTAAATAAACTACCTTAGAAATGCGTACAGGTGCTACAATAGTTGGGAACCCATCGTAGGATTAGTTGTATCGTTTGGTACTGATGTGCTTGTGTCATTTTTGCTATATATGTCTTCTTAAAATTGGCTTAGTTACTTATATATATGTTTTAAATTATTTTAGAAAGGGTTTAAAAGTGTGATCTTGTATACTTATATAGCCATCAAACTTAAAAAAAAAACATATGCACACTCGGCCAAAAACTTTTTTCGCATATATATATATATGACCATCGAAACTTTTCCCATGTATATCTATATACACAAATGGAAACCAACATATATTCTAGATACATATATACATTCACATTTTTTTCTTATATATATGTACACACATGATGACAAACTTTTTTCCTATATATGTATATACACACATATGGCAACCGAAACTTTTACCAATATATAAATATAATATACATAAGGCAACCAAAAGTTTCTCCAATACATATACACACATGACTCTAGGAGCAGGACGTTTTTCGATTTGTTCTATTTTTATTTCGACTGAGTTTAATTGGTTTTCTAGAAGATTTATATGATTATTAATTAAAGTGAGATTATCATGCAGTAATTGATGTATTGAAGAATTGATTTTTTCTTGTTGTTGTAACAATTTTGTTATTTTATCTTCAAATAATTTTTGTTGTATAATTAATTCATTCAATTGTTGAGATACACTCATAAAGTTTTCTGAATATAATCTGTTAATTGACTAATTTGATTTTGAATCTTTTCTAATTTCTTTGTAGTGTCATGTTGAAGAAAAGAATTAATTGGTTCAGTAATTCTAACTGATTGGGTTTTTATTTCAGGTTCAATAATTCTACAAGGTCTACTAAACAATTGTGATCTAATTAATGGAGGATTTGTAGAGGAACTTGGTATGTCAGAAAATGATTGTCTTTTTGGTATAATGGGGTATTAAATAGCAGGTAAAGGTCTAAGTTTAGTTCTAAAATTTGTTCCTACTTTAGCTGCGTCTTTAAATAATTGATCTAAATAGATGTGATCTGTATTCTTAAATTCAATACTATGATGAGAATTTATTAGAGCATAACTAATTTGATAAGTAATAGAAAATGGATACTGTCCTTGGTTCATTAAATTTTCTCTATAAAAATTGTATGCAATTGTAATTGTATCGTCTAAATTTGGTGATCTTAAAGGAATTTCTAATTTTAATCTATTGTTAAATTTGATTTTTCCATATGCTAGATTACCATTCATCATTCCAATTATTTGATCATTAAGATTTGTCATTCGTTCATCTACTATAGTCATTCAATTGGTGAATCAATTCCTTCTTAAAAAGTGGATTTTAATAAAATTTGAATTATAGATAAATGTATATAACCAATTTTATTTCTTTTGTTTTCTGGAATTTGTTTTAATTGTTTGCTAATCTGATTTTGATCTATTAAATTAATTCGAATATGTCCGTTACACTAATTCATTTGAATAGGTGTTTCATGTACCATTTTTTCAAAATAAATAATATTTTGTCGATTAAACACATTTTTTATTAATGAAGAATGACTATCTTATCCAGATTTTAAATCTAATTTAGTTTTAGCGATTTGATTTTGTTTTTCTTGTGTTAATAAAGTATTTATATAAAAAGTTCCTTAAGCTTCTTCTAATTCTAAATTATCGATATCTAATATTTCAGAATCTTTTTCTTTGTCAGTCATTACGAGCTATTATTCGATGTAATTGTAATGTTCGAGTAAGATAATCTTTTTCAGTTACATAAAATTGATATGTTTGTCTAATTATATTTAATTCTAGCTGTAGATCTTCTAATTCAGAAAAATTCTAGATTATCTAAAGAATGATTTTCAATCACTTGAATAAGTCTATTAGTTGTTTCTACCGTCTGTTGTCGATATAGTTCTATCCTTTCTTGGGAATTTCTAATATATCGTTCTAATTCTAAACAAATAAGACAATTAACTAGATTTATACTTTTCATAATTAGTTCCATATAATTGATATTGTTGATTAAACCATTCAAGAAATTCTTCTTGAAAGATTAACCATTGAATATATTGAAATTCACTAAGATTAGTAGTAAATCTATAATGATATATAGCTTGAAGTATTACAATTAATAAAATTGGGTTTAACGCAAAATAACATATTTCAATAAATTTAATAAGAATTTGCATAAATAACAATGAACAGAAAAATAAAAGGAATAAACAAGAAAACAACCAATAAATATGCATGGTGATTAGTCAATGAAAGATTGTATATGATCTTTATAAGTTTTCAATTCTCTTTGTAATGAAGAATAAATAGCTTGACTTAAGACTAAAGTCTGGTTTAATTCTCTGAAATTAGATAAAAGAAAAGTACTATGAATTTGAGAAAGATAATTAATTTGTTGCTTAAGATTAGCTATTTGTTCTTTATATTCTTGAATGAGAAGTGAAGTATTTCGAATTAATTCTTTCAACATTCTTTTATTTTCAAAATACATGGTACATTGATTTAATCAATTAAAACTTTGATTTCATTAATGAAATAAGCTCTTTGTTCTTTGAGTACAACTTTGTATTCGTTTACTACTTCTATAAGTCTAGCATAACGATTTTGCATCTCTATATATTGCTGCTTATGTGCTTCCTTATTTTGTGCAATATATCTGCTTTGTAGTTCGTCTAACCAGTAGTTTCGCTTATAAGTGGTTTGAATAACACTACAACAAAATCACTGAATAGCGGCGGAATATTTCCAACGGAAACAATTCCGTCGCTATTTACCGACGGAACATAATATTCCGTCAGAAAATACAGTGCATTTAGCGACGGAAAATACATTTGTCGGCAACACTAGAGGGAATAATTTCACGCAAAATCTCCAACGGCTTATAGCAATGACAAAACCTATGGCGTCGGAAAAAAAATGCGAGAACCGTTCCTGTAATTTAATTGCTTCGGACGCCTGCCGACGGAAAAGTTACTGTCGGTATATATACCGACGGAACAGTATTTTCCGTCGGTAAGAAATGCGGGAATTACTCTCGCGATTAATTTGCTTCACCGATTTACTGACGGTAAACGTACCGTCGGTAAAAGCTTCCCTTTACCGACGGAAGTCTTATTCCGTCATAATAGCTGATAACTTAAATACTGACGGATCCAGCCTTCCGTCGGTAAATGGTTAACAAACGTATTCGTTTCGATGAAGACGAGACGATAAGCTTTAATCACCGACGGAATCCAGTGTCCGTCAGTAACTGTCGGCCTCTTAGGTCGACGATTCGTTGAGATAACCCTAGAGTACTGACATAATTTGTGTTCCGTCGGTACTTGGGTTTCCACCTTCTCTTTCACCGACAGAATGTTGTGTTTCGTCAGTAACTGTCGGCATATTTCGTTCGCGTCTTGATGAGCTAACCCTAGATTACCGACGGAATTTGTGTTTCGTCGGTATTTAAGTTTCCACTGTATTAAATTGCCGCTCCTATATTTATATAGGCATTTACTTTTTTATTCTGTATCACTACTTGAATAAAAGTTGTATTGGGATTCAATTGATGATTCTGATGATTCAGTTTGAGATTGAGATTCATAATAATAAATCGGTGAGATATATAGTATCAATGAGTCCACTTTGAAAAAATAGATATGTAGATAAATTGCTCTAGGAAAAATAATTGTTTTTGGGCCAAATCTTCCTCTATTTTGGAGATAATATTGGAACATTTTCATTTCTTCGTTCTAATGGTTTAAAGCTTGGAAGCATTCAATGAACATTTCTGAAGTGAGTCTTCGTGTTTTTTTCTGAATAGCTTTCTCAACTTGAAGAGATTTTGCGGGTAAAAGGTTGATACAGTCTAAATCCATGGGTTTTCTAAGGGTTTTCATAGTGGGTTGAATTGGTAAAGATGTTTGGAGAACTTGACTATATTGTGGTCTCAAAGGTGGATTTTTGAATTCATATAAAGACTTTTCGGCTTCTGTTCTATTTATAAAACTCTTGTGTATAATTCCTTTTTTTTGCAGTAATATGGAGAGCAGCTTTGTGCCAATCTTCATAGATTCCAGACATTGGTCCATCGTAGATGACATATACTTTTGAGTCGGCCTCATCCTGTCTCTTTTGAGAGTGGGCTGGATTAAATAATTGGGGAGTGACTAATGGTATGGATCTAGTGGGCTGAGTGATTTTTTCTGGTGTTTTGGGTTTTTCACTTTTAGTAGTTTGAGAAGTACTAACTGTATTAGGCTGAATTTGTGCCTTAAGGAAGTCAATGGTTGTTTGTAACTGGGTTAATTTGGCTATAGTTTTCTTAATTTTGTCCTGTAATTCTTGTAGTTCCTTTGCCTTTTTACTATATGCTTCCTCCATACTTAACAGACCTGTTTCCATTTGCAGGTTAATATATTTGCAAGAAAATTATCAGAAGATTTTATATATTTAATAGTATAGTTATATTGGTTGAGTTCAAGCTGTCAGTGGACAAGAGGTCCTTGATTATAATTTGTTTTGATTGTATACTTGTTGAATCCACATAGATACTTTGAACCAGTTCAACCTCCATTGCATTGAAGGCGTATTTAACCAGTGCAATCGCATTACTAATGACTCATTACTCAGAATTAATTATAAAGGTCCAAGCATGATTATGGTTTCTTCTTACAAATCACCTATCACAGCAGATGCAGTTCAGATTATACAATAGTTCATGCAACCATTAGGATATATGGACGGCCCATTTGAAGCCCTTTCAAAATCATGGAAACAAGCTATATGCAAGCAATTACGAGAATATGCTGAACATAGTTGTCATTATTGCCAAGACCTACAACTAAAGAAAGACGACGAAACAAGTTCAAACAATGTAATAATTTAAGATAATTAAGATTCTTAGAAATCAAACCATGTAGGCCCTCGTGGTAGTGTCAGTATGAACCGATAAACCATTGTAAATAATATAGATTCTCTCTTTAGTCTAGATTATATGCAACTTTATTTTGGTCTTTTTTTTCTTGAAATCGTGCAGCTACTTTTTGATTAATAGGATAAGGTAATTTTTGTATGAAAACATGAATATACATTTCTTGTTCATGTCGAGCTAACCGATAATAATATTTTTTAAATTCACATATATATACGTCTAAATAACAAAGATTACAAATATATAAATATACACAAGGCAACCAAAAGTTTCTCCAATACATATACACACATTACCACCAATATATATATACATAACTACCAATCTTTTGTTCCTATATATTTATACATATATTTATACTAAAGTCTTTGCCCATATTTATACACATAAAGGCAATATAAATACATATATGGCCATAAAAAAATTTCTATATATGTACGCACAAACTTTTTCCCTATATATATATATATACACATATGGCAACAAAATTTTTTTCCCATATATATCTACACATGGTAACCAAATTATTTTCCTATATATTATACACCCACGCAGTTTTTTCTATATATATACAAACATGGCCGGTAAAACAATTTCCTATATATATACGCATGTGACCAAAAATTTTTTTCTATATATTCACACACATTACTTACAATTTGTTTCCTATTTATATACTCTCATGGTCATAAATTTTTTCCCAACATATATATACATAAATGTGGCCACAAATTTTTTTCAATATATATGAACTCATATGGCCAAAACTTTTTTCCTTTGTATACACACACACACATATAGACACGCACACATGCTACCACCGAACTCTTTTCCTATATATATGTACTTTTAATGATCATATATATATGTGTGTGTGTGAGAGAGAGAGAGAGAGAGAGAGAAGAGTTTAGTTGTCATATGTGTATATATATTAGAAAAACTTTCGGTGGCAACGTACGTATTTATATATAAGAAAAAAGATTGGTTGTCGTGTGTGTATATGTGAGAAAAGTTTTTTTTCTTATACATATACACACATGGACGCAAAACTTTTTTTCACATATATACACATATGGCTACAAAACTCTTAGGAAGTACCGTCAAATTTAGGAATAATTTGACTACTCAAAATATTTTAGGTTGTAAAAGACCTTATATGAATTTAAACAATCGCCATGGGTATGGTTTGGGAGATCTAAAATAGTAATGATATCTATGGGGTATAGACAAAGCCAAGGGAATCATACATTTCACTAAACAGTCACTTTCATGGGGAGCCACATACTTCTAATACATGTTGATGACATGATAGTGATAAGAGATGATCATATGGAAAGGCATTCTCTAAATCAATATTTGGCTAAGGAATTCAAGATCAAAGAGTTAGGAAGGCTAAAATATTTCCATGATATTAAAGTAGCTCACTTTAGGCGAGGTATTTTTATCTCCCGATGAAAAGCATGTTACTAATCTCCCAAATGAAACTGTTATGACAACTTGCAAGCCAACAAATACTGCAATAAACAATGAGCATTAAACTTGGAAGGCAGAGGAGGATGTTACATTAGATGGGAAAACTTATCAACGCCATGTAAAGAGGCTTTTTTTAAATCTATCTCATGCACAATTGGATATAGCATATGTAGTGAGGGTGATATGTTAATTCATATATAACCCAAAAAAAATGCATTTGCAAGCAACTCATCAAGCATTGTAATATATTAAAGGGACACTAAGAAAAGGTATTATGTTTAAAAGAAAAAGAGATCTAGTACCTGAGGCATATATTGATGCTAATTACGCGAGACTGATTGTTGATAGAAGATTAACTTTGGGATACTGAACCTTTCTTAGTAGGAACCTATGATTTGGAGAAGTAACAAACTAAACATGGTAGCACCATCTAGTGCATACGAAAATCCTTAAGCTATGGCTTAAGGTGTGTGTGATGTTAGTTCAAAATTATCTTAGAAGACTTAAAGATCAGTGGGATGGCCAAATGAGACTTAATGTAATAATATATTTTTGATCGATATAGGTCATAACCTATTACAACGTGATTGAACGAAATACACTAAAACTACAACAGATAAGGTTATTGGAGTTGAAACTAAACATCGCTAAACATTAAAACATCGTCGCAAATACTAATTGGCGACAAAAAATAATCGTCATCCCAATTGTCGCTAAAATTCCGATAGCAAAACAACATCCTCTCGATAAAAAATGTAATCGACGAGAACAAAGAACGTCGTATATAGAGTTTTCCGACATTTTTGTTTCAAAGATAAAAGTTTTTTCCTACTAAACTGTAGGCGTAGGTAATTATTTTTAGTGATGAATTCTTTTTTGTAACATAATAGTTTTAGCTACTAATTTTTTATTATAGGTAAATATTTTTAGAGAGGTTCCTGCAAACGTAGGTAACAACATTTTGTAACGATTTCTTTTTAGTAGTTAATAGTTTTTAGTGACGATGTTTTTGTAGCATAATAGTTTTAGTTACTAATTTGTTGTTGTAGGTAAATGTTTTTAGAGACGTTCTTGTAAATGTAGGTAGTAACTTTTTGTGACAAGTTTGTTTTGGTAGATAATATTATTTAGTGACAAAATTTTATTTTAAATTTAAATATTATTATAATTGTTAAAAACAATTTTATTTTAATTTAATACAATTTTAAAGACAGTTTGAAATATAAAAATGATTCATTTTATAATTAATGTTGGTGATATATTTTTTAAATAATAATAAATTGAAATAAAATAAACATATAAAATGGAATGCATTTTATATAAAAAAATATTTACACATCATTTACAAATTAAGAGTCTTCATTTGAGTCACTACCACTAACATATGCAAAACCCAGTAATTGTTTAACCATCTTTTTAAGGTTGTTCACTTCTTTAATATTACAATCTAACTTAGTCTTTAGTTGTTGGTTCTCCTCTTGAAGCGCCATCACATATGTAACAGGCTTAGGGCCATGCCTAAGACCTTTGATATAGCCCAATCTTGTACCAAGGACATTGTTGCAAATGTCATCGACATTAGGCTGCTTCCCTTCAGACAATGACGTCTGCAACAACTCCTGCATCTTATCCTACAATTTAAAACACAAAATCGAGTTAACTAGAAAATTATTACTTACTATTACATAGAAAAATAAATTGTAATGCTAATTTGTTTTTACTTACATAATTACTTTGTGCCTCTTCAGGCGTCCAACCTTGACCTTTCTTGTAGTTTGTGTGTTGTACAGTGTGATCCTATCATACTCTTGTCCTTAGAGTTGTGTTTGACTCTATTATATGAATTTAAAAATTATAACCAATTAGAATTTAGTGTATTAAGAAATAGAATAATAGATTGAAAACGTTACACTTACAAATTCTTATCGGACGACAACAAATGATCTAGAGCTGGTTTTATAAGGATTCTTCATTTTTGCTCTATTCACCTTGGCTTTCTCACACTTTTTTAAATTAAGAGAATTAGTCATGAAATGTATAAACAAAATTAATGGAAGGAAAATATGAAGGGAAAAAAACAAACCTGAACCTTCGCTGAGACCCAATAATCACACATTTGACTCCAATTTTCTGGAGCTACCCGTTCTGGAAGATGCCTCCTTGCCTCTTCGTGGGAAGGGAAAGACTGGTAATATTTATAAAGTCTATATCGATGATCCTTCACCCTTTGTTTCAACAGTGAACTAATACTGCTTGAAACATCAGGCATATCGATATCAACAATATTGAGCTTCATCTGTGAAGAAGACTTATAAGTTAAGTTATTATTTTTGTTAAGTAAAATCGATCATAATACATATAATTAAATGAATTGAAATATTACCGAAACTTTATCCAAAGAATTTTGGAGCAAGTTGTCTTTCTTCAACTGCCTGACATGCTAAAGACAAGGCAACTTATTCCTCACAACGACGCCCAACTCACTAGCCAATTTTGCAGATTAGATCTTATCCAACAGGCGATGTTGCATGAGGTCGATGGTCACAAATAACTTATTGTTCATTGCGATATTCATCCGTTGTAACTCAGCTCTTTTTGTCTTACCTCTACCTTGTTTTCTAATGCCAGTATTGGAACCTGAAAACTAAAAATTCATAATAAGAAAAATACACTAAACATGTAATAAATAATTTCAGCATTAATGTAAATATGTTTGGTTAACAACAATAGACATGAAGATCTCTCATGACTAACAGACAATGTTGGTAAAGGTTGCTGCTGACTTTCTTCATTCGATGAATCAATTGTTCCTTATTATGTGGGAGGAACTTCTTCGATCATTACCACCTTCTTTCCTTTGTTTCTACTAAGTACCATTATAATGAACCTGTGTAAAACAAAATATGAACATAACGTATAATCTTAACTCAAACATCAATTTTTCACATGAATATCAGGAGATCAGTAGTCAAATGCTAAACATTTGGCACAATATTTCGCAAAAACATAAATGAAACATTTAAAATATGGATCTAGTCATCGTTAATTAATATAACATAACATTTCAAACAATACAAAAAATTTATTTACATTCAATCATTATGATCAAGATTTTGAAAATCATCATCATTAAGTACATTATCGTTGGATTCTTCATCACTAATATATTCGAGCAAAGTATCGTCATTGTCATTTAAGTCATCCTGAGTATAGTCTTCTTCTGTTTGTAAGATAAGATGGCTTTAGACTTCATTTAGTTGAACTATGTTGGACTCGACATCTTTCTTATGGAATGATGAGATATCTGCATCGTTTACTATAATGCCTTCGTTATTGAACTCCAATCTAATATTTTAATAGACTTCATCTGCATCCTCATCCAATTGACTAATATCCCTTTCACAAATATCAAAGACATTTCTTTGTTGAAACTTTTGAACAACCTTCCAATTGTTATCCAATACAGTATTGTTGACGTAGAAAACTTGTTTGGCTTGACTCGCAAGGACAAACGGATCATTATCATACTATGTCTTACTAACATTTATGCTAGTAATATGCCCGTTCACTATTATATTAGTTAGATCAAACTATTTGCATTTAAGTAAAACAACCTTCTTATCCTTGATGTAGTGCGACTCTATTATTTCATAGATGACACAGTAGAAGTCAATTATTTCGTCGTCATGACATCCTTCAACGACAACTCCACTATTTTGACTTCTAACTCGACTATCTCGATCTTGTATATGAAATCTCACCCCATTAACAATGCAACATGTGTATTTGTTCCCACAAATATGAGGCCCATATGCTAAACTATATAATGTTGTTGTCGCTTCTTGCACATTACAGTTATATAACCATATCATCTATACTACAAATTTAAAATAAATATGAAGATGAGACATATTCTCATATTTTCATAATAGGTAATCAACATGAAACTTACTCGATTTCTAAACCATGATACAAACTTCTTCCTATGTCTTTCTTCAACGTTAATAATACCTTTGTTGTAAATTGTGTTTATATGCTCTCTATGCCCAAAAAGATAATGACAGTACGATCTCAGAGTGAATGAAGAAAATTGTAATATGATTTTTTGAATGAAAAGGAATATGCGTACTCCATGTATGTATCGACTTTCTCTCAATTATTCAAAATATACCAATTGGCGATTTCGAATTCGTCTTTAGTTAACTCCACATATTTATCCACACCAAGTGGCCTAACTTTTTGGAAGAAAATAGACAACCCACCATCGTCATGAAAATCAAAGTTACGTTGTGGTCTATTAAATCTTGTCTCCACATCAGTTAAGTACATTAAACAAAAAGTCAAGTATTCATTTGCTATATAAGCCTCTACAATAGACCCCTCTGGTCGAGATTTATTACGTACATTATGCTTAAGAGAGCATAAAAACCTGAACATAAATAGTTACAAACTTAAGAATTGTTACAAACAAATAACATAGAAAATACTTGTTGAATTTAATATGAATTACCTTTCAATCGGAAACATCCATCGAAATTGAACTGGTCCATAAAGTTTTGCTTCATATGGTAAGTGAATTGCCAAATGAACCATAACATCAAAAAACAATGGGGTGAATAATAGTTTAAGCTTATATAGAATCAATGTTATGTCTTTTCCAATTTATTAAGCTCTTCAACTTTAATTGCCTTACAACATAATTGCTTGAAAAACTCTCCCACTTGACCCAAAGTAATGAACACATCATTTGGCAAACACCCACGTATTCCAAACAGGAAGTAGTCGTTGTAAAAGTACATAACACTCATAACACTTTTCTGTCTTTAACATTCACACAATGGCTTGTATTAGATGCATACCCATAAGAAAATTTGACTAATTGGAGGAACTGACTGAATGATTGTTTCTCACTTTTTGACATGTTGTAACAAGTAGCGGGAATAAAGTATAAGTCATCATCTCTTCTTTTCAAATGCAAATTATTTCTAATATTCATATCTTCCAAGTCTAATTTAGCCTTAATTGTGTCTTTGGATTTCCCATCAATTCCCATGACAGTCCATAAAATGGACTCATAAATGTTTTTCTCAATATGCATGACATCAAGATTGTGCCTCAATAGTAATTCCTTCCAATATGGCAAGTTGAGATATATGCTTTTTTTAAATCTAATTTAGTTTGATATCATTTATCTTACGCTTTCTATTACTTGGGTATTTTCCAAGTGTAATGTCACCTAAATGTGATAGCTGATAAACAATATTATCACCGGACAACTACATAGGAGCTTCACCTAACTTAATTATGCCATTAAACTGTTTACTTCTTCACCATCTATGCTCATGTTCTAAATAACGATGATGACCCGTATAACATATTTTACTTTGTATCCTTTTTGAATATGTTTGATAATTATAGACAGGACAAGCCATATACCCTTTAGTATTCTACCTAGACAAATTCCCATAAGCTGGGAAATCATTTATAGTCCACAAAATAGTAGCATGCATTGTAAATGTGTTGCCTTCAACAACATCAAAAGTTTGTAATCCAAATTCCCATAGATTGTTTAAGTCATCAATTAATGGTTGCATGTATACATCGATGTCCTTACCAGGAGCAGTAGGTCCTGAAATAAGCAAAGACAACAACATACAAGACTCCTTTATACATTTTGTCACGTCCCACATCGGATAGGTAACGGGAAGGGTCCTAACTTATAAGCATGGGCGCTGCACACCCCACTAGGTGCATCTTTTGGGGAGAGGGTAATGGACACGTGACAAGTGGTATCAGAGCCAACCTGTTCCTGACCTCGATGTCTCGCCAAGCGCCCCTTAGGGTAGGGTAGGAATGGGGCCCTACCTTTGACGAGGGCGTCACCGGATTGGGTGGGGGAGAGTGTCACGTCCCACATCGGATAGGTAACAGGAAGGCTCTTGACTTATAAGCATGGGTGCTACACACCCCACTAGGTGCATCTTTTGGGGAGAGGGTAATGGACACGTGACAACTTCCATAGAGGTAAATTGTATGGGACTAGAATCACCGACCACACGCTATATGAATTACTCATATTACGGAAAGAATTAAATCCATATGAGGCCAATCCAAGTCAAGCATTACGACAATCTTGTCCAAACCATGGAAACTTTCTATCAACCTCTTTCTATACCATTGAGTCTGCTGAATGACGCATAATGTTATCATCAATGTGTTTTTCTTTATGCCACCTCATATCTATGGCTGTTTTTGTTGACATAAAAAGTCTTTGTAACTGTGGTTTAATAGAAAAGTATCGTAGAATTTTCATCAGTATCTTTTTTCCTCTCCTATCATCCAGCCACCACCTTGATGTAGGACACTCTTGATGTAACACCCCACTCCCGCTGGACCCGAACCCGATATCGATGGTGATATCTGAATCCGTGCCCCGCGAGGGTGGC
>JAOQMS010000176.1:59927-97741 GCA_027563885.1 Erythroxylum longipes
AGAACTGAGAGATGGCTCAGAGGTCCGTCAGCTGACTCCCGAAGAAAACTAGTTGTTGTCATTTTGTACTGTTGTTAACACTTGTGTAGAGTTTTGTAAATAATCGTTGAGAAGAACAATGTAAACGTTATCAGTGAATAAAATAAACGAATGTTTTAAGAGAAATAAGAATGCCTTTTGAATATACTGCTTACTACCATGTATAAGTTAGTTTTGCCATTGCTCCAACATACCATTATTGTAGGGTGTGTTCTTAAAAACTTAGGTATGTACCCTATAGTAGTAGGATGTTGCAGCCACAATAATGCTTATAGGATAACCTTGTATGCAATAATGTCGAACCTAACTTTCCTTTTGTATGTTGAAGAGTCTTAAACACAGCTTGAAACTCCGTAAAATTATGGATTGATGATCTTTCGATAGTAATCCAACTAATTTAGTGAATAAGTAATGGCAAATTGGTTTTAGCTTGTCAAGGTTTTAGTTATCTAATATCATTAAAATGTCAATCAAAAGAGAAATAGGCTTATTTAATAGGCATAGTATATGTTCAATGTAAAGCGTATTGATATATATATATATATATATATATATATATATACATAAATAGACACATGTACTTCTGAGAGAGATCTGAGAAGAGAATAAAAGAAGATAGGAATAGGTGGGGGACAAAAAGCACAAATTGAATTAGGATGGAAAGAAGAAAAGATAGGTAGCAGAAGAGTTGCAGCTGAAATGCTCTTTTGTTCTCTATTTAAATGTCTCTTCTTTTGGTTTTATGATAATGCATACACATGTACGTGTGCGTGGGGTGTCCTTATTTATTATATGCTCTGGTGGGAAAGTGTGTAAATGCCAAACTCCGAGAAGGATTAGAAAAAGAAAAAAGAAAGAGAAAGAAGAATAGTCAAGACAGCAGCAGCTAGCTGACCTCCTTGATGTAAGTGATGAAGGAATAGTCAAGTCAAGCTCATATATATCTTCCTCCATCTTTCTCCATTTGTATCTCTCTCTTCTTAGTTGTTGTGTAGTGAGTGTGACTGTGTATAGGAGTAATAGTAGTAGTAGAGTGGTAGTAAATGGAGGATCATAGTGTTGGCACTGTCCAATAAATGCCATGGCATTGAGTGGGGCAAATCGCATAGCTTCAACGTAATTGTGATAATAAGTGCAATATGGATGCATGGCATTGGCATGGGGATTTGGATGTAGAAGGTCAGAGGGACAAACCCGAAATAAATGCAAAAGCTTAAAAAGCTTTCTAATTACTAACTACCATTTCATCATATCATCGTGAGGTGTGCAATTGTCGGGATATCTCCCAACCTTTAAAACCGTTCCTTTCAATCTCATGTCACCTCACCGGCCTTTTGAGCTTGCCTTTTCAACTATATATGTTCTTCATCACCAACTTCTTCCTATTATACCTATACCTTTCCCTAAATTAGTCTTTTCATTTCAGGTACTCCTCCATCTCTGGATTTTGCCAAATTGTTTCTCCTGGATAAGACAAAGTCTCTTGTGGAGTTCTAATGACAATTACACGGCGTCGGTAATTATAATTAGATTTGTAATGAAAGAAAAGTGTGGGTGCCAATGGTCTAAACGCACCGTCACCAATATACACCTTTTTTCCTCGTCAATTGTCAATAAGAGAGAGAGAGAGAGAGAGAGTATATGCATTTAAATGTCAGAGGTCTTGTGTAAGACCATCATTGCAAAAGTACGCCATTATTGTCATGCAACACTATATATTGTTTTTGACTACGTTTTGAATGAAACATGTAACCAAAATCCATTTCAAAAAAAGTTAAGAATAAATGGATTCAGAACATATCTACGGTCCATTCCATGCATCTTTAATTCCTTTTGGTTTGAATTTTTAGGGTTTGATATGAATTTACAGTGGCTCATTCATTTTCAATATTTTTTGCTGTTGCAAACGGCCTTTCCTTTCATTTCATGCCCCCTTCACTGTCCCTGGCCCTCTTTAAGTTTTCACCCACCTCTTACTCTGTCCTTTTTTGTCTTATGCAGTTGTCTTTGTGTTTGGTTTCTATGAGATATGTCATTTGCTTATTGACAGTCTCCATGGCTTCCCGACCATGTCGGCTCAAGCTTCAACCATTTATTACGTCTCATCATCTATTGTCATCTACTACTGTGTGTGTATATATATATATATCGGCTTTTTATTTAATATACCAAAAACATACCATTCTATATATACTTATCCGACTGCTTAATTGTAGTAAACATTAAATAGTTTGCTTAGCCAAAGAAAAAAGAAAAAAGGAATGATCATGCAGTAGCTTGTGCTAGATGATATTATACTTGGGCTGTAACGTCTTTTTTAGGAGGAAAAAAGTCTAGTTGCTTTCAATTTCCTAATTAATAATTTACAATTTCTCTACCATGCACATCCCTGTTGCAAGACCTGCCCTTTCATACCTTAAGATATTAGCTTGTAATAATTGATGTACTAACACTTATACATAGGGATGTAAATCACTCGAGAGATTTGTTATATTTATCAGTAGTACGTAGTTCTTTTAGACTTTCTTCCAGCTTGAGCTGGCATCAATCTAGATTGAAACCTTAAGTTTGATTTATTTAAATATGAATAAAGTGGACTGCTTAAATTTGATTTATAACTGGAAAATGAGTGAAGATAAGCATAGCATATAATAGAAAAAGAACGTGAGAAAATATGAAGAATTGCAAAGAACAGTTCACTGCAATCTGCACGCCAAATTACTGTTGAAATGGAAGGGAACAAAACTAGTGTGGCCAAGGAACATGGCACAATTTTAGAGGTAAAACACCCGCGAGAAACTGACGGTGCACTGTGAGACTCGAAGACCAAGTACACTTTCTTTTGCTTTTTCTTTTTGGGTATCCTATTTTCTTTTGATAGAAGGTGGGAGTGAGAAGATGATAAGAAACACACAAGATCGATCCGGAACAGTCAATAAATTTATAACCAAACCGAAAAACAGCAAAAATTGTCTATATATTGACTATTTATCAGAGTATTAATTCAAGATGATGATGATGAAGAAGATGAAGAATTCCCAGTCTCTTTTTATCAATTCGATTCCCTCATAATTTATGGGGAGTGGATATTCTTCAAATAAACTCCATCCCTGCAAATCAGATGAAACGAGAAAACCATAAAGAAACAGGAAATGACATGATAAACTCCATCCCTGCAAATCAGATGAAACCAGAAAACCATAAAGAAACAGGAAATTAAAAGATCCTCCATGCAAGTATATATGCACAAACTAATGCTTCCCAGAGACTTTCTAGGCAGGCAATATCCAAGTTAATACGTTCAAACTTTAAGATTAATAGTTTCTCGGAAATTTTCAAAGATTTAATATGCTTGCAAGTTCATTTTTTAAGTACCTATTTAGATTTATTTGGAAATTAAAGTAAAGGAAAAGAGTGGTTTCACAAAATTTTGCAAGTTCCAATATATTGGTCTCCATTATTTCTTTTTTAAGAATCCTGATTAATGACAGCATCAAATCAAACGAAGATTATACGTACCAAAATAGAAAGACAAAACCCTAGGTAAATTAAGAAGGATGAATGGTACGACGTTCATCACCTCCAGCTGCCCGGGGTTGCTGAAACTGACTGAGTTGGCCAAGACCAGGTGAAACATTCATCGCCAGGAGGCTTGAAGTGTCATAATTGTTGTTGTTACCATTTGCATCAAAGCTATTCCTCATTATCTGTTGTTGTTGTTGCTGCGGCTGAAAAAACTGATGATGATGGTGGTGATAGTGATGTTCCCTCGCGCCGCCTCCTGATCCACCAACACTAGCACCGCTAGCTGTGGTGCCAATCAGGTTGATCCCTATCTGGTTCTGTGGGTGGTGAAGGGCCGCGATAAGACCGGCGTGATGGTGGCCGGTGATTCCCAGGTTCTGATACTTGGAGAGTTCAGACTTGGCACAGCTCAGATCCATTTGGAGTTGACGAAGTTGGTGTTGCAGGAGAGATATTACCCCTACGCAGCCGTACACTGGGTCTCGGAGACGCATGTCTGCCTCATAGGCCAACGAGTTGACAGCATCTTCCCTCTGCGATGGGTGCAGTTCATTCAACAATTTGGTCACGTTACTTGCTCCGAATACTTTATGTACGTTTGAGAACTTTTGTGGCTGATCCGGTGGGAAGTAGGGTGCAAAGACGCATTCTGGCTGGCATTTCCTCCTCAAAAACTTGCAGGCTGCACATGGAGAACTCGAAGATGATGCCATCTATATCTGTATATATTTATTTATGTTCTAATCCACCCTCTTCAAATCTCTCTGCAGACAAATCAATTACAAAAAAGAAATGACATCATAATCAGTTACAAGCTATCATTACTGAAAAAGTGAAGTACAGGCTTCTGTTTTTCAAGTTTTCACTTCTCAGTTTCTCTCTACAAGACCCTGTAGTTGAGGGATAAGCAATTATAGGAACTTCAAAAATTATAAAACGAAATTTATGACAATAATATTAAAAAGATATGCATATATATGTACATATTGAGGTGTGGCTGCGATAGCTAATATTAGGGTTTTTGGTTTGGCCAAGAAGAAATTGAAATATGCAAGTGAATATATATATATATATATATATATATATATATATATGTCACACATATTTTGTTTTTTAGTGAAAATAATTAGATTAAAAAGAAGACACGTAAATTAGTTACAGATAAAGGAGGAGAAGAAGAGTAAACAAGTTGACAAGACGAAATTCTTGAGATGCGAATCTTAGAGAAATGGAAAGATTACCTTAATTGCAGGATATATATATATATATATATAAGATATAGAATATTTATTGTTACTCTCTTTTTCTCTTCTCTAATGCATGGTCAAAACATAACTGATGATTTCTTCTAACTAGCTAATCCTGCAGAGAAACAACTCCTGATTATGTTACACATTCCCTTTTCTCTACCAATCTAATACGTTTCATGTTTTTAGTTGCAGAAGAAACCCTAGATGGTGGCTCTTGAAAAAGATAACAAAAGGAACAAGTGTTACATATATTTAGTATTATATAATCTAGTAAGGTAAAGAAGGGGAACAGGAAAGAGAAGAATAAGGGAGAATTTAGCGGTGGAGGTTTGTGGATTGGATCTCGTGTGGCAAACTTTAACTTATCGTATATCGATAGAAATTAAGGTCATGGAGGAGCAGATCTCGCTTAATTATATATAACAGTTGACGCACGCTTCTTCATACGAGATAATTCATTTGAAAAAAAAAAGGAAATGTAAAGATCTATCTATACAGAGATCTTGGGGAAGATAAACTCCATGCCATAATACAATAATAAGCCAGTACCTAGATCTAATTACTCACAACACACGAATAATTATGGAAGTAAGCAAAAACTTTTTAGAGATTCGAGGATGAAGAGGAGAGATCTCAGGAAAGAAAGAATATACTAGTGGGCTGACGGGGAGTCTTGGTCATTTTGTGCCCAGAACTTAATGTCATCAAAACAAAAATGTGTTGAGCTTAGTAAGGAATTGAAGCAAAAGGGGATGTATAAGAAGGAATAGTAGTTAGTACTGGTTATGAGTGACCTCGGTTTCTTCTCAGTAAAACCCTTTTTTTCTTTTTCACTACTATTGATGACGACGATGGTAGCGGTGGTGGTGGGCCGAGTCCGAGTCTCCGAGAGGATGAATCTCTCAAAGTCTTTGAAGCTTGCCCATTTTATGTCCCGCCATGTATATCTGGCTCAAATTTACTGGTTTCGTCGTGCCCTTTCTTGCCGTTTCTTTCTAACTTTTGGGGGTTTGGTTTCGGGGTTGCTATAGCTGAACGTCTTTTATGGGTTGATGAAGAGGGATTGGATTAATATATGAGAAGATATAATATTAAAGTTGATGCAAGTTTGTCATCTTTCTTGGCTTTCTCTCGTGGCTTCTAATTCTCCGCCGGAAACAAATGACAAAGAGCAGGCATATAAAGATGATGATGATGATAACTAGCTAGATCTAGTAGATATATATTTTTATATATGGAAATAGATGATGATAATAATAATAATAATAATAATAATGATAATATTGTGTTGGTGTAGTGTAGTAGGAGCTAATCTGTTCTCAGTCTCACCAGAAGCGATGGTGGCGGGGAAAGTCCCCCACGAGCAGAGGCTAAGGAGGCGGAGAGAAAGCAAGAACGAATACAGTAGGGGGTGAGAATAAAGAGATGATGAGAGAGAGACACAGCACAGGAAGGCAGGGGATGGAAGAGAGTAGAGAGTGAGTGAGTGAATTAAATATTGAAGGAGAAGGAGACTGAGGGAGAGGGACATACAGATAGAGAGAGATAGATAGATACAGTAGTAGGAGAAGTAGAGGGCGTGTCTGCGTTGTGTCTGTGTCTGTGACTCTGTGGCTGTTCTCTTACAATTATTTTGCTTTTTTTCTTCTTCTTCCGCTTAATAATATTATTACTATCTATCTACTACTCAGAAGTCTTTCAGAGATATGGAGCATGTTGTGTTGTTTTGACATGACCTTTCCTCCATTCTCTCTGTACATTACTTGTATCTAGTACCACCTTTTTCTTCTTTTATTTATAGCCTTTCAGGTTCTGCATCTGTCCCTTCCTACCACTCTGTCGTCTTATTATTTACACATCTTTTATGTAACACCCATTTTGATTTTGTTACCAACGAACAATAAATAATTGCTTTCTTTCTAATATAATTAAGCCAACAAAACATTATCAACTTATAAAAATAGACTTCTTCATTACAATTCCAATACTTTTTCTTCTCATTTGTCAACCAGTTGTCCATATATATATAACTTTTGTTAGTACCAAGGCTATTATTTGTGCCTCCAAGTCATTGAGATTGGCATTGCCATCATCCTGCCTGCTTTTATCTCCTCTACACCAATAATAGAAAGTTCGATGTAAGCCATAATTATTTAAACACACAGGTCTATAATATGATCAAAACATTAGCAAAAAGATTAAAAAAAAATCAAGTATGTATGTGGTATTATTAAATCACAACTATGAATGCATAATTTAAACGATGTAGTTGACAATATAGTTAATTATTAATGATCTTCTTGATTAATGTTGTAAACGAAGATCGTCTTAGATTGAGCTGATTCTGATGCATTAACATATAATGCACGTAAGGAACATCGACATGCACATAAATGAATACAAAGTGATTAAAAAGAGGATGGACGAATAAGCTTACAAGATTGATGTGTTTGATAGGCATGTCCAACGCACTCTTAGACATCATCTTGTTTCCGAAGCCAGTACCAGTAGTTGTTGCTGCTGCTGATGACTTTGTTTTTGCTGCTCTATCTTCGGCTGCTGATGATTTTCTAGCATTCATCACCCTTTCTACCATTCTACTTCCCAGAAATTGTTGAACATTTCGATTATAATTAGATATTCTTACTTTTACAACCTCTTCGCCACTACTACTACTATTATTAGTACTCTCTTTTCGACCTCTTGTCACACTTGGCGAGCAGGATTGCCTTCTAGATGATGATCTCACCCTTTCTGGCAAAACTGCCTTTTGATCAAAGTTGTTGCTTGAAGGACGCCCTCGTGTGGCAGAAGCTGCTCGATTTGTTCTTAATAAATTGGAAGGCGTGTTGTCGGAAAATCCTGCAATTGTTGATCTCATCGTCAAAGGCGATGGTGACGGTGATACGCCTCTACTAGTACTTTTCGCCGGCCTATTGCTTCTGATCAGCTCTCGCTTTGCTATGCCTGTGCCCGTATCTTTGGAAAGGCCGAGAATCGGGGAAGTTGTTTGAATTTCTTTTCGGTTCTTGTGTTTGGAAAGTGTTGGTAATATTTTGGTGTTGTTAATATGGTTGGAGGACATGTTGCTCATGAATCTTTGGTTTGAAATTGGAGACTTTGATCTTCCATTTAATCCCTCCAGCTTCCCCGCAAGCTGCTCACAGATTTAAGTAAACAATTTGACAGTATTTGGCAATTCAAACTGGAGAAGACAAAAGAGCAAGCTAGCTACCCTTGAAACAGGTTGGAGAATTGGTAACTGGCGTTGGACGACTAGCTCTGATGCATTTGCACCTGCTTCCATTTCTAGAGAAGGGAAGAGAGGAGTTGCTGGTGGGGTTTTCAACCTGCATTCAGATCACACACACACACACAGATAAAATGTCAAATTAACGAAACTGATAATTAATTAAAGAAGAAGAATGTGATTAATCAACAAACTACCAATTATAATCATTCTTGTTGTCGTTTTCTCCAAAGAACTCGTAACCAGACGGTTTCCTCCCGGACGCAATTCTATAGAGTGCATTGTTCACTACATTATATTTAAAGAAGCATCATACAATTAATTAAAAAAAGGAGCAGATGATGATGTACAACAAAACGAAGTAGTACCAGGGTTGGGCTCGAGGTCATCAGAGAGAGGATGCAGAAGAGTGGCAATTCGATCTTTTTCACGTTTATTCAACTCCTTGAACAGAAGAAGATCATGATCATGATCAACTCTGTCCTTTTGATTAGGAATATTCCGATAAATCTGGCTTTTCTTCATTTTTGATGTATTGTATTGCCTTCCCTGCAATGCAGCTTGCACAATTAATAGAGGAAAGTAAGCGAATGTGTGTTTGGGTGGAAGCTGCCACGTGGATACGATAGGACGGCGATTACAACGGGTTACATTTGGCGTCGTAAGTGACTACCAACTAAGCCGGCCGGACCAATTGGAGTTGTCGTTTGTTTTGTATTCTAAACTTACATATTTGGTTAGTGTTTTAGAAGATGACAGGGACGAGTAGAGTAGAAAAGTTACATCTCTGTAATTATTAGAAACAAAGAACCGATTTGATACTCAGTTTTCTATATTTGAGTTTTAAATTAAACAGTTCGAATTTGAACTGAATCTAAAGATTAAAAATTTTAAAATCTGAAATTCAATTAAGTTAGATTAAATTCAAATAATCAGGTGTTTAAAGCCTAATGATTATTGAAAATTTAAAACCTTAAGTATTAAAGTAAATTTGATTAATTATGTAAAAATAAAAATGAGGGAAACTGTGCATTGCCTTTTCTTTTAAATTTATAATTTAAGAATTATTATAAACGGTTGATTGGACTGTCGACTGTATAGGATAAGTTTGTAGTTTGGGCTGAGGGGAAAGAAGGAGGCCATTTATAAGGAAGAACCCGACTTTTGTTAAGGAACGCCCCATTCCTCTATTCCATTTCTACTCGAAATAAAACTTTGCCGCCATTTTTCTCTCTCTCCGCTGACGGTTATGTTTCTGCATCGATCAAATTGGAATACATGATTAATTGGCTTTTGAGAGTGCGAGTGCGAGAGAGGAGGCTAAAGCAGAGAATGCTGGTATCACGGAGGCTATGGGCGCATTAGAGGCGGAGCTGGAGACGCGCTGTACCTTCTCCTTCAACACCAAGCTTGGCTTCTCTGTATTTGAATATCTTTTTGTCAAGAACAGCAGCAGCAGTTACTAGTAAATTTGCCAAATACTATAAAGGAGACAGAGGCTGTCACAGACTGATCGATAACTTTGGACTCTGTCGTCAAGATCTTCGCCGTTACCAACACTCCCAACTATTTACGTCCTTGGCAATACAAGCATCAACGTGAATCCTTTGGTTCCGGTTACTATCTCCTCTTCACTCTATATATATCAACTCCCAATTTATTTGTTGATATATTGTGCATACTAGTCTATCTCAACTTTGATTGCTTATTCTTCGAGTAATTTCGAACAATTTTGAGCATGTAGGATTTCTAATCCGCGGGAAGAAGATCCTTACAACTGCACATGTAGTGGCTGATTATGTATTTGTATGTGTAAAAAAACACGGGTCTGCCACCAAATACCGAGCAGAAGTTGAAGCTGTTGGTGAAGAGTGTGATCTGGCACTTTTGACTGTCAAAATTGAAGAATTTTGGAAGGGCACCAGCTTCTTGGAACTCGGAGACATCCCTTTACTTCAAGAATCTATCGTTGTTGTTCGCTACCCTCAAGGTACCAACATTTTGATTTGCGTTTTCCTTGTATACATACCTAAATTGCTCCTGTAGCCATATTATGGACTTGTGCATGTCAGACGGAGACAACATATTTGTTACTAAAGGTGTGGTCTCAAGCGTTCAACCTACACAGTACGGACTTGGTGCTACCCAACTATTCGCTATACAAATCGATGCTGCCATTAATCCGGCCAATAGTAGCGGTCCAGCTGTCATGGCCAATAAAGTTGTTGGTGTAGCTTTTCAGAACCTTTCAGGTGCTAAGAATATTGGGTAAGTATTCACCATTCACTTTGCTCTTAATTATGTTCTATATTTTCAAGCTTCTTTAGACTGCCAATTATACGACGGTAAAGTCTGAGCATAACTACATATCACGATAACACAGTCAAAGTCAATTTTATGATGACTTTCTTTTGCGTCTTTCACACGGTTTTATTAATGTGGATTTTGTAATTTCAGCTATATAATACCCGTTCCTGTAATTAAACATTTCATATCTGGGGTGGTAGAAAGTGGAAGGTATACTGGATTTTGCTTTTTGGGTCTGTCGTGCCAGACAGCTGAAAATGTCCAATTAAGAATGCAATTTGGCATGCTTCCTGAAATGACTGGAGTTCTTGTGAGTAGAATTAATCCCCTCTTTGATGCAAACACAATCCTTAAAAAGGAGGACATCATTCTTGCATTTGATGGTGTACCGATAGCAAATGATGGAATAGGTAATTATTTCCTAATCTTTATTCAAGGTTGTGCAGTTTAAGATCTGTAATTTATTCATCAGCAGATGTATATCATAGTTTGGAATTCTGATTTGCTGAGTTATGTTTATTCTCTTGGATATAATCATTTTCATAGATGACAGAATCAATCATATCGATTTCAAATGAAAATGTGCTTGCTATGTAAGCTACTGCTCTCGATCCACAGATATGAGTTATATAGGTTTTTCATATCCTTAGATTTGTTTACTTATAATGCTTTTGTGAGTTGAGACTACCTAAGTTGTCTAGTAACTGTTACTTTCTTCAAACAAAAAATAAAATAAAATTGTCTAGTAACTCTCTTTATGCTGCTGGTTGCCATAGCTGCGGCATCACCTTGTTATCTTAGTCAGTGGTAACATCAATTTGTTTATGCAGTTCCATTCAGAAACAGAGAGCGGATCACTTTTGATTATTTGGTTTCTATGAAGAAGCCGAACGAGACAGCACTACTTCGGGTACTTAGGGATGGTAAAGAGCATGAATTCAACATCACTTTTAGGCCTGTAAGTAATGATTCAATTACCTTACTGAATATGTAATATATCCTAATCCTCAGATGTGTTGGAACTGTTAGGTAAGGTTAAACTGATATGGGATATTTCTTAGTTTCTTATGGCATTATTGTATTCAATTGACTTGAATAACATATTGGTTTTAAACAATTCACAAAAGATTGCTCTGTCACACTGTATTATGGACTTGACTGAAATGGAATTCAAGCCAGGGGCTTGAGAGAGCGGGTGACGGGGTGAGAAATGAATCTGAACCAATGTGGACAGCATTACTGTGTTTAATTGACTTGAACAACTTTTGCATCATTTTCATTCTTTGCTAGATTTTTGGTGTTGGATAATATATATAGACACATATGTGTGTGTATTAGGGAGAGAGAGAGAGAGGTTTTCTTTACAATTGTCCCAACTTCCTGTTCTGTTTAGCCTCCTCCCCTCTCTATCCTAATACAACATTTCATGTGTTAAGCAAGTGGTGATCATAGATATTGGAACTTGGGTGTTAATAGAGTAACTACAAAATTGCTTCAACTTTGAGGATCACCAACTTGCTTTACAGAAATATTATAAGCCATTGGCTATAATACACATGGCCTTTTCTTACTACATGAAGCCTATTTTAATCACGTTACCTTCTTTTCAAATCCCCATACAGACAAGCATAAAGTTATTTATTTGTTTCAGGACCCAAAATTTACATATGTTTGACTACATTTTTGTTGTTGCGATTGATCATTATCGCAGTTCCTGAAGATTGTGCCTGTTCCCAATTTTTTTTCCCTGTGTGCCCTTTTGGTGCATTGTTGAATTAACTGTGATTGTTTTGGTGATAGTTGGAGCCCTTTAAAGGTTTCTTGTCATAAACTAACCAATTTGTGAATTTTGCAGTTGCAGCCTTTGGTTCCGGTGTGCCAATACGATACGTGTCCCAGTTACTATATATTTGCAGGTCTGGTTTTCATTCCTCCCATCCAGTCCTATCTTCATGAATATGGAGAAGAATGGTATAACACATCACCTCGTCGTCTGTGTGAACGTTCATTAAGGGAGCTACCAAAAAAGGCTGGTCAACAACTTGTCATTCTTTCTCAGGTCATTTTGCTTTTTCTGCGAATTAAATTGAAATAACTTTGAGCAGAACTTCCTAGTAAATAAGTTTTAGCAGAGCTTCCTAATAAATAACTTTTTTCTCAAGTTTGAAGCTACGACAAAAGAAGTTTTCAGCCCTAGATAGATGGATGCAAGAAAAATAAATAAAGAAAACACGGTCTACCAAAGTTGTTTGAGAAGAACTATAAACACGGTCTACCAAAGTTATTTGAGAAGAACTAACTTGTCTATGATTTTCTCAAATTTCCATAGTGTTACACATCTCTTGTTAGTTATTTGTCACATATTTCTTGTAGCATGTATTCTAACCTACAAATTTATGAACCCTAAGAATCAGAAACAATCAATTGAAAGAGCACCATCCTGAAAGTAAATGGCAGTTTGAATTGTTAGAAATTAATTTCTAATTTGAAAACAGACTGCAAAGGTCTTATTACAGAGCTTGCTAGTTGATATCAGCACAGATGATTGGAAATTTATTTGAAGTGCATTAATACTACTGGTTTGCAACCTTGTGACCTTATTAAAATCTCAAGTATTCCTTTTGTGAGTCAAGGAGCTGCCTGAAAACAATAATTTTAAATTATTCTTGGCAAAGGTATAATCTCCTTTCCGTTACAAGCAGCTTATTGGGATAAGTTGGTAGCTGAACTGACAAGCATTTATCTGGTTCAGGTGTTGATAGATGATATAAATGCAGGGTATGAGGGTCTTGCTGAATTACAGGTATGTGCTTTCTATCATCATACATTTATTTTCGAGATATGGCTTGTTGCATGTGATACAAGCATTGTAAAATGTCTTTTCTAATGCCTTATTTGGATTAGAAAAGGATGATGGTCCTTCCATTTTTTTTATGGTAATGTTTTCCTCAAGGTAGATGTATAAAGGGTGCCTCAGGAAAGCTCAATGTAAACTAAGTTCTGGATTGAGTTTAGGTGTTTATTCCACTATTCTCAAGCTAAAAATTTTGTCATTTGCTATACTCTTGTAGGTAAATATGCTTCATTTTTATTCTTTGAATTGGGAAATTGTATGAAATCGTAAGATAGCTTAATACTTGAAATAGCAGATAGATTTACATGCTTTATGTTTAATTCTAGAAATTATATGTAATTGTGCATCAACATGGACATTATTAAAGCAAGAGACAAATGCATACTTGGCGTTTAACTAAGCTATCTAGATAGAAAAGCTTATAGATAATGAATGTTCATAATAGTAAACAGCGAGCAACCAAAGCTATTACTCACTCCATCAAAAAATTTCCATTAATGAAAGATGTAAATCTATTGAAAAATCCAAAATACGTATGTCGAATGAAATGGTGGTTGTTGCTATCTGCTCCAATAAATCATATACTTCATACAAGATAATATAGGTTGATTTCAAGTATTTGTAGGTACAACTATGTTGAAGAAACTGAACTGACTCCAAGAGTCCAAACTCTAAAACTAGACCTGAGTTCTAGCTTTTAACTCAACAAGATGCTGGCCCCTGCCACTGATAATAAAGCTTCCACGTGCAGGTTAACAAAGTCAATGGGATAGATGTTGACAATTTGAGGCAGTTGTGCCAGCTTGTGGAGGAGTGTAGTGCGGATAACTTGAGGTTTGATTTAGATGATGATGGAGTAATTGTAATGAATTATGACTCGGCTAAGAAAGCCACATCCAAGATTTTGGAACATCTTAGAATACCTTCTGCAATCTGGTATGGTAACACCCGTATGAGACTCTAGAGCGGAGCCTGATGTTATCACGAGTGATCCATCTATAGATGGACCGACTGGTTCTCAAAAGCACAAGGTGTTCTTGTGGCTATACCATCTATAGAATGCCTTGTGCAACATCTGCTGACCTTACCGTGTAACGGCACATGCCCATTCGGGAATAAACTGGCCTACTCAGGTTGAAGTATTGACTGCTTGATACTGATGTACCTATACATCTTTTTAGAAAAAAAATACATGCAATCATGTCGGTGGTTTATCAGCGGCCATGGCTGCCAAGTTTTCTAAGAAACTCTTATAACTTATGCCATCGAAGGTTGCGTGGTTGGTTGATGTTCCAATTGCAAAACCACCGCACTTGAATGATGTCACCTGCATTCACATAATTCTTTCCTTAAAAATGGATCTTCTGATTAATATTTTAAACTTGATTCAAATCATTACCTGGAGAATGCACAGTGATTGATCATCTTCTGCCAACTGATCCATTGTGGAGATAACTGTTGTATTTTTTTGACTTTGATGGTCCAATTTATATCCCATATTGGGAAGAGATGAAGATGGGAGGAGTTTTTCAAGTTATAAAATAACTTCTCCCCCTCCCATATCTAGATATCCCAAAAATTTCATATATACTCAAAAGTTGTACACGTATCAAATTTAGTGTTCTCTTCTTAATAAGAGCAGGCTGCTTTAGTGGTGCTCCGGAGACGTAGGCATATTTAGCCGAACTCCGTTATCAAATTTCTGGGTGTGTTCTTTCCTTATCACTTTTATTATTCGGCATTTATTGTCTTGTTTCTTTTCAAATTGTAGTATAGTATTCAATATTATTTGTCGGGTACATTTGTAGTGTTATGTTCAATTTATTTGGGTGTATTTATTATTTGTGTGTGTACACGGGTTACGTTGTGATAAATACACCATGCAAGTAATTTCTGTCTAGGAGGTCGGGTTTTAAGTGGGACCGTTTGTGACTCCTCTGCCCTTTCCTGGGATTTTACGTGGAATGGTAATACTGTCTAGGAGGTCATTGTGATTTTTCCTGGGTATTATCGAATCGGTTCACTTCACTAGTTGTTTACCTTAGAGAAAAAATTTACCCGGTTTTCCCAACATGAACCAGAAGAGATTTGCCATGCTGCGGTCAAGTTTTTTCTGAATGAAATCCACTCCATCTTGCTTGTTGCATCAGGTGTAAAAATTACCCCCTCGGCAGATCAGAAGCTTGAATGTGCAAGGTGCATTGTCTCATATCAGTACAAGGAGGCCCACAGACCTGATCCCTCGTGATTCCTTAGGATTTAGGATGGAATTAAAGTCACCCATTAAACATCAAGGTTGATGAATAATTGTTGATAGAGCTTTCAACTGAGACCACAGTGCCGATCTTGGGTAAGCACTGTTGTGCGCGTAGATGAAAGAGATGTAGAGAGTCTTACCTGTATCCTTCTAAACCACTTCAATGTGAATCAATTGGTCAGAGATAAAAATCGCATTAGCAGTGACTTCCAGGGCATTGTAAAAGATTAAAATTTTGCCATTTGGGTGATGGGTGTAGTTGGCTATCAGATTCCAATGGCGAGGCCAAAAATGCAGAAGGTTGCAGCTGTGGAGTTTTATACGTGTCTCTAGGAAACCCACAATAGAAGCTTTATTCTGGTCCACTAGATTGCGTAACAAAAGTTTTTTATGAGGGGCAGTGTAGCCCCTCAGACATTCCAAGCAATAATCTTCATGCTTGAGAGTCTCCGGTGGGAGCTTTCTTCTTTCCACTTTTTCACCGTTTTTAACATTGGTTCAAAAGCCACTTCCAAATTGAGGTTTGTTGTTGGAGTGTTCTGTGTGATAGGTCGGGGCTCACTCTCAGTACCATCATCTGGAGCGGATGTTGCTTCTTATTGGGAGTCCGCATTGCTGCTTGAAGAGTCCCCATTACCAGAATTATTAAAATAATTCATTTAAACAAAATTCTATAAATTTTGCTGATATCAAATAGGTTAAAGCATTTGTGACAGGATTGCTATTAGCCAGTAATACATTGCTGAAAGCCAGTTAGAGATTGACTACAAATCATCTATACTCTATAGTGTTGCCTCCGTTAAACTGTTCCTATCACATCCTAAAACTATATAAATAAAACATTTTCCCCACTTTCGATGAGTAGAGTTTGAATTGTGAAAGTTTCTAAGAAAAAGAATCTTCTTCACGACAAAGAAAAGTTTGGTTCCCCCTGAATACCGAAGATGCACCAACTTGTGTAAGGAATGCGTCGCAAGTAAAGTTGTGAATACAAAAAGAAAACGACGAAAAAGAAAACTCCAACTTCTATTATGACTACATATTGAATCTATTTCATCAAAAAGGTCAAACACTTCAATTCGATTCGGATCCAAAGCGAAAAATTTCCACTTTGCTCTTGGGAAGATGCCAACTTGGCTTCAATGTGACGCTCACTGTTGTTTAGTCCTTTAGGGCCTACCCCATTCTTGGGAGTTGGCACCACCTACCGTTTTCTTCAACAACCCCCAGATACCGGACCCACCAAGCTCCAAAATTCTCTCTTTCGTGTGCTCTTTGGTCTTTGGCTGATGTTGGGAAGTGGGTATTAATCGTCAAGCCTTTTTTTTTTTAGAATTATTAATCGTCAAGCATTGTCTCTCTCAGAGTTCTTTTTTTGGCTTGAGCTCTCTCTGACTTGTTATAATGGAGTCAAAGCTGTTGAAAGCTTCCTTTCCTGCAATTACAGGTTCTGTTGCATCTCCAACGTCTACTTGTTATTTTGCTCACCTAGCCAGGAAGAATTCGTTGACATTGTCACCTTCCCTTTCAAGCTCCGAGAAAAGGCGCATTCTTTCCGTACAGGCGGTTTCTTTATCCTTTGGGTACGGAAATAGCAAGCCTTTTGTCAATATTTGTTAGTTACACAACTTCAGCTCGTAATTCTTGATTGGAATGAATACGCGTTCTTAGAGTGATAGTAGCTGCGAAAGTCTCAAATGTGATTGAATCAGTAATTGCTCCTACGCTTGTCAGGCATCCTGTTTTACTTTTGTTGTTTGCTAGGACAAACTCATTTCTGATTTCTTCTCTGATCATTTGTTTGCTTGTGTTGTTTCCGTAAGGTGATATCCTGATTCCTCATTTTGTTTTTCAATATTTGAGGTTGTGAATTACTTTTCTTATTTAGGTCCTTACTCTTGAATTTTGCTTATATGGTATGCCTCTTTGTGCACGCGAATTAATAAATTTATAATTATAATAAGAAGTCCTCGAGCACGATATCAATTGAGATTGTTAGCTATCGGCAGCATAAATGTGAACTGCTGTCTGATATAAATTGATACTATTCGTAAAGCGAAATTTATTTGTTTTTTCTTATATTCTGATTGATGTTCTCTTTCCTTTTTTCTCTTTTTGCCTTTGGAAGAAGATGACGGGTAAGAACTGATAATGTGGTACATTGCTGTTTCGTTTCCTTATATGTCACATTAATATGAGAAGACTATTTCCACCAAGGACAAGTTCCATGAAATTGGATTTCATGTTGCTAGAAAGTGTAAATCGAGTGCTCTGGTGCCTGAAACCTAGCAGATAGGTGCTTCAATTATACTTTATCATGCTTTTATGCGTGAATTATCATAATCATCTTTGCTGTGCAATTTCTCGTGCAATGCATAATGGTTAAACACAGAACTATCAAGCCAAATTGAGCTTCACACTTCAAGGAAACTTAGTGCTTCCAGGGAAGTCGTGTATATAATGGACCTTCATCACTTTCTCTATACTTCCAAATCCTAGAGTTTGAATGCAGCCAAGTGAAATAGTTTGAATTTGTCCTAGTTTGTAATAAGTCACTTCCAAAAGGCAGAGATAAGAATCCCTTCCATGTCAAACTTCAGTATAGACAAGGAGAAAAAACAACACCTTTGTATTCAACCTTTTAATGGAAACCGTGAATACATATATTCACTCCACCTTGTTTGATTTGGACAATTGAATGCCGTCGGAGTTTCTAACATTAACGAAAATTTTGCATTCAAAAGTTGTGAACTTTTGGCTTCAATTCTCACTTGCAAGTCCTTTATTACTCTTTTTACCTTCCTGACACCCACCCTTTCTTTAACAACCACCGAAACCAGTAAGCGCCACGTCTCTGCTTTTCTCATGTGCTCTTTTTTTGGTCTTTAAATGCTTTTGGCTAGTGCATGCTAATCGTGAACATATCTTTCTTTGAAGTAATCTCTTTTCTTGGCTTGAATTCTCTCTTCCACCTTACAATGTAGGCAAATCTGTTGAGAGCTCCCTTTCCTGCAATTACCTTGAACAATTGCTATTTCCCTCACCCTAGCAGAAAAAACCCATTGACATTGGCGCCTTTTCTTTCAAGCTTTGGAAAAGGACGCATGCTTTCACTGCAGGCATCTTCTTCTTTTTCCGCTGGGTATATAAAGCAACTCTTTCGTCCAAATTTGATTGAAAGACTTTTGCTTGTAACTCTTGATGGGCATTTTCTTTTTTTTTTTCTTTGTTAGCGAAACTTATTTCTCAGTGCTAGTCTGTTTGCTGTTCGCTTGCATGTTCTTTTTTTGTTTTAAGAAGTTAATATCTTGATTTCTGATCCTTTTTTAGTTGTTGAGGCTGCGTATTGGAGAGTCTTTAAAGCTTACTCCGTTGATTATGTTATTGCTGTTGAATTTGGCTTGTAGACGGTATGCTTCTTTATTAACAAATTCTATAGGTTCCTAAGTTCTGTGCTAAAGAATTTTTGAAACAAAATACTAATTGAGATTTTAATTGTTGATATCTGCAATTAATGAACTAATGATTCTTTCTTAATGCAACAATATAAACTTGAATTGCCTCTGATGTTTGAGATTATCTATGGCTCAACATTTATTTATTAGTTCTTATTTTGTGATTGGTGGTCTCTTTCCTTTTCTCTCTCTTTTTTTGTTGTGAGGGAGCTAGGTTTTGAGTTGTGCCTCATATTGTTTGTAGAGATTATTCTACCACTGAACCTCCCAGTAAGGAAGGGCATCCACGATGAAAGGCATTCTAAAGGTTTTCTTTGTTGGAGGGGGGCATATCTGTTTTTTGAGTTTTTCCTTGTTGATGTTTTAAAAGGAAAAAAAAAAATCCTAGATATAGAGGGCTGTTATCTCTTTGCGAAGTATGGAAAGAACATGATTGTTTTGGTGGACTCACTCGCCGAACCACATAAAATTCTTGTGTTATCTTCTCTCTGTTGTGTGTGTGTGATATTTCTCGATTATTTTGCTGACAGGTTATGAGAATAGTGTTTCCATCAAAGAGAAGTTACATGACATTGGGTTGCATATTATTAAAAGAAAGTGTGTCAAAACATGTGAAACCTGTCAGATAGGCACTTGAATCTTAACTTTATTATGCTGATATATCAAGATTATGTTAATTAAACCTACTTTATCATGCTTATATGCATGAACTAAAGTAATCATCTTCTCTGTGGAATATATGATACTGGTGGATTTAATCCGACTGGTTAAAATCAAGGGTAGACATGGAACTAATTGGTTATATCATCTTCATGCTTCAAGGAAACTTGGAACTTCTAGAGAATTCCTGCAGATGATTGACCTTAATTATGAATTCATACATTTTCGTACGTTGCAAATTTTTAGTGATAATATCATCTTTTTTTCTGTTCAATTCCAACCATTGCTTCTTTCTGTGAATGCTTTTATGATACTCAAATTGTTTCTGCATACAATCATTTAATTGGAAGGTTCTGAGCATATGCAGCCAACTTATCAATGTCATTAATTTTTTTACAATATGCCTACCTTATGTAGATTGGACAAAAGTGAGAACTTGAAACTAGAAAATGTAAGGCATTCCCTGATTCGACAAGAGGACAGTATTATATATAGCCTCCTTGAAAGATCCCAATATTGTTATAATTATGATACATATGACCCTAATGCTTTCACCATGGATGGTTTCCATGGATCTTTGGTGGAATTTATACTCAGGGAATCTGAAAAGCTTCATGCTCAGGTATTCTGCTTTTGAGCTTCTCAAATTGCAAAGAAGACCTATATATTGCATGTTTTCACAATTACTCTGTACGTCAGGCTGGTAGATTTAAGAGCCCTGATGAGCATCCTTTCTTCCCTGAGGACTTACCTGAGCCACTTTTGCCACCGTTGCAGTATCCAAAGGTAAGATCTCAAATATGAAAAGTGCATCCCAACATAAGGTAGCCATATGCTCTCTCTCTTTCTATATATGTTTGTGTGGGATATCCTGGTCACAACTCTTTTGAGGTTTTTTGTTCTTCTTCTTCTATCATGATTTTTTTCTTACGAAATAGGTACTGCATCCGATTGCTGATTCAATTAACATAAATAAGAAAGTTTGGGATGTGTACTTCAGAGAACTTATACCTAGGTTGGTCAAGGAAGGAAATGATGGAAATTGTGGATCTGCTGCTGTCTGTGATACAATCTGCCTTCAGGTGTGCTTTTAACTGAATGTATCCACTTGCGGATGGTTTAAAACCAATTTGGTATCAAAATGATGGGCAGTTGCAAATTATTTTTAAATCGTGTTGTTACTTCCCTTTGAGTCTGAGATAACAAAAACTGTGCTATATGTCATTGTCTCCTTGGGGAATCATGAATGGTTAGACTTCCATGCGAACAAGATTGTATCCGAAGAACTCCTTTTAGTTGGGATTTTGCCTTATTGCTTGAAACTGGGTTAAGTTTGTGATTGCAACTTGCGATTTCTCTTCTTGGTGGCCTAATGCCATGATATATATACTACTGAAACATGTATTATCTGGTTCTTCGACAGAAGTAGGTGGATTCATATATGGGTGCATGCACTTGCATGAGTTCATACTATATTTCCCAAGTCGTACTTGTAATGCTTCATTTCTACCATAGCCACTTATGTTTTTTTTTAAGCTGCAAAATGGATTGCCCTATGGATTCATCCTATTCAACTTGCATTGTTCTTGAAAAGTTCCAGACACGTTAGCTCTATGGAAATGAAGAAATCTTCGGGATCCCCATGATTGGTTATCTTTTCCTGAAGATTTAGTTATTAAATTGGAATTTCTTCACCTAAGATCCTATTTCCCAATTGATGAAGCATCATAAGGAAGTGCTATCTTTTTCTGTGAATAATTTTTCTTCGAAAATTTGCATTAATATAAAATAGAAGTTATTATGACATGTTCTCTTAATTGCAGGCTCTCTCAAAAAGAATCCACTATGGTAAATTTGTGGCTGAGGCTAAATTTCGAGCCTCTCCAGATGACTATGAAGCTGCAATTAGAGCACAGGCATGCCCATGATAAATTCCTTTATTTTTCTCTTCATAAAGCGGGGTATTGGTGGTATATGCTCACCCTGGTAGGCTCTGAGTTTTGCAGGACAGTGATAGATTGATGGATATGCTTACACATCCAAATGTTGAAGATGCAATCAAGAAGAGGGTTGAAATCAAAACTAAAACTTTTGGCATGGAGGTGACACTAGCTGTTGAGGGAGATGGGGTTGCCCCTGCATACAAAATCCGACCAAGCTTGGTCGAGGACTTGTATGGTGAGTGGATCATGCCATTGACAAAAGAAGTACAAGTTGCATACTTATTGAGAAGGCTGGATTGAACTTGGCGATATATGTTTATAGTTATGTCTAACCTGTCTGTTTTGTGGGTACTTGTTTAAAGCTTGTGATTTTAAACTCTGGATATATCTCTAAGGTTTCAGAGACGCACAATTATAGTGCAACGCTTAGGCAGTCTCCTTCAAGGAAGACCAACAACCAGGTCCATATATGTTCTTAACTTCAGATCATTCTAATCTGTTAAAGAATTAATATTTTGGGTGAGACAATGTTTTCCCATTTTAGATGTTGGTTAGAATTTGAAGTTCCACCAGTTCAAACTATAATTAAATTAAAAATACCAACATATTTTTCCACTTCAAGTCTTTATGGCATCTGAAGACATTTAGCACACACAGCTGGTACTTGATGTGTTGGAATAGGCTGTGCTGGAGTCTCCAGCTCAACGTTACAAAGGATTGCAAGATTTTGGCCTCTACCATATGAAATGTTTTGGGGTCCGTAAGCTTCCCATGATGAAATTGGCCAAAAAAAAAAGAAGAGAAATAACCATGCGAACGTGATTGCGGGAATTACAAATTGTGTGTTTGCTATAATGATGCCAGGATTTTAGTCATCACGAACAACCGGCAAAAGCATACGTGATCATTGGCTTTTCAGCATGAGAAATCTGATGAGGTTAGTGTTAGGCAAGAAAGATATTGTTCCATGAACGAATACTATGTAACACACAAATGGTTTTGGACTAATAATGATTATTATTATAGCCAAACATTTGTATTGAATGTTATAAATTTGAGTTAAACAGAAATTTTGTTTTCATTTTTACAAACAGAAATTTATACTTATTTAATATTCATACACAATTAGTTATACCATGAGTGTATCAAATGAAGTAAATGTAATTGCTTAAGTACAGACTATTTATATGAAATATAATATTACTTGCAAGTAAAATAATAATAAAGAACATGTGGTATGTAGTAATAAGTTCCTAAAGTTAATAATGTTTATTTCTCTTAATTTGTTTAAGGTGCATAGATTGAGAATATTTGTCAAAGTTTTGTCCCATATCTTCCGTCTCGCGAATTCATATATCTTAATCAATAGTAACATTTTAGTAAACACAAAATTTATAAAAGTCTATAAATACGTAACTTTACTCTTACAAAAAATTGTTTTTAAATATATTTCATGCCCATAATTTCATATAATTTGATTTTTTTTTGACAAGATAAAAGAGTTGCTTGAAGTCTTTCAAATTGCACACAAGTATTCATTAGTTAGTTTCAACGGAACATATTAGAGAGCTCCTTGAATCCATTCAATTCCTCTTAGTAAAATATAAAAAGTAAATAAGAAAATAACATTAAAAATTGAAAAAGGATGACATCTACTGTACCATTTACCTAATTCTTATTCTATGTAAACAGATATCATCCAATCATGTGCCAATTGCTCGGTTCTTGCCTAATCCCTATTCTGTGTGAGTGAGCAGACTCGTCCGATTATGCGCCGATTATTCAATTCTTACTCTTCAAATTTACCGTGTACCAGCACACATCTCATCCAACATATGAGCCCAAAACAAAAAAGAAAGTAGACAAAATAAATATCACATCGCCGCAAGAGAGACCATAAACGCTTTAAACCGTTGCGGTTTGTCTGAACTCTTTGAAGTGTGTCTTCACGTGAAACAGAGTCACCTTCTAACGATCTTCTTGTTCAGAGCGCTGAATTTTTAATCCTTGGATAACAGTACTTTAAACACCAAGGTTGTTTTTAATTTAGTAAAAGCCCATGGTTAGTTGCTTGTGGATCTAGAAGCTACATTGACGGAGTGGTCACCTTTTATTGATAAACGCTAGCTAATTGTCAATTTTCTCATCAACTCAAAGCCAACAAATCTTTGGAGTGTACCTCAGAGAGAGAGAGAGAGAGAGAGAGAGAGGCAATGGAAGGAGTGCTGAGAGGACGCGAGTTAGGGTCATCAATGGTAGTGATGGGTTTGGTGTGCATCCTAGCAATTGTGGTGATGTTACCAGAAGTTTCTGCAACTAGGTGGACTGTAGGATCGAACATGGGTTGGACTACTAACGTTAACTACACTATCTGGGCTCAAGACAAACACTTCTACAATGGCGATTGGCTCTGTAAGTACTCTGTATCTCAAATCTAGCTTGTTGCTGCTTGTATGCATAACCTTTTAGTTGAAGTACGGGCATGTTGCTTGATTTTAGTTAGTATGCATTGGGAAATGGAGGAAAGTTAAGTAGATCCGAAATGGGTTCTGTTTCTGGTGAGCTGGTTCTTTTCAAGTTGCGAGCTTTTTTCTTTTTTCAGTCTTTGTTTTGTTAAGCATCTAGCTAGTTAGCATCTGGTTTTAGGAGTCAGTTTAATCCAGACAGCGTACACTTCGGTTGTTGTGCTGCATCAACTCTTGGTTTCTCATTGTAAATCTCTTTTTTTTTTTTGGGTGGAAAGCATCGGTAGATGTTTAGTTCTGTTTGCTTATTAATTTCAGAATTCTATTGTTTTTATGTAATTGATAGCTTAAAAAAATGCATAATTGCAAATACAAAAAGATCCATCCTTGTAGGAAGAAGTAATAGAATTACTTATGGATCTGAAGGAAAGCATAGAAATTGATGGACAAGTTTCGGGCTTTCCGTTATGATTCTCCTCCTTTGTTCTTCCAGGAATTAGATGGATGATTCTTACCTTACTGAAGAATGCTAATTGGTTACAGTGAGAAAATCTAGATCAAGTTGATGTTGAAGTGTTTGCTATCATTTATCTGATATCATAGTCTGATCAATACTTAATGGGAAATACAGATCTCTAAGCTTTCCTTTTCACTTGTCTTTGGGTTCTTCTCGTTTACATGATTTCAAAAGGGATGTGGAACAGTTATCAACTGTCAGGATTGAATTACAAGATACACTAAAAGGTTGCAGAACTAAAATGTTTTGTACAAAAATATAGTACACTTGTTTCCTTCCTCGAATTTCAAAGCTTGATTGCATTGGTGTTCAACTGATTGTTCCAAAACTATTTTAGTGTTCTGTTTCTTCAAGTCCAAATCTCACTCATGTCAAAGTTCTTCCCAGTTTTTGTTTATGATAGGAACCAGATGAATGTGCTAGAAGTGAACAAGACCGATTACGAGTCATGCAACTCTGATCATCCGCTTCACAACTGGACTAGGGGAGCTGGAAGGGACGTCGTCCCTCTGAACGTGACTCGCCACTATTATTTCATTAGTGGGAAGGGATTCTGTTATGGTGGCATGAAGCTAGCCGTTAGTGTTGAAAATCCCCCTCCCCCTCCCAAAGCTTCACCCTTAAACGAGAAGAGTGCCTCTCCGTCACCGGTTTTGGCTCTTAGAGGCCAATACGTTCTACCAGCTGTTTTGGCCATTGGTGCAGTATGGGATGCCTTTGTCCATTTGTTGTAGTGGTGTCAACTCGGCGTTTTCTCCACATTCTTATTACTTAAAAGTTTAGTAAACCAATCTGTGAATGGATATTTGAGTTTTCTTCTCCATTACTTCTTTCTTGAGGGTTGTTTTGTATAAGATAGTTGGCCTGAAATTGAATGTTGTGTTGCTTAAGGAAGGTGTTTGAATTGCTAAATGTTCACTAAAACTCCAAGCTCTGGTGAGAAAAATGACAATTGTCTTTGATTCCATGTATTGTGTAGATATATGGGCCCCTCTACCATGTGGTAGGTGAGCTTATTTATGTTAAAATTCCCGCTGATTTTGGAATTGAATGGAGACGTATGTGCTTTAGTTATTGATCCTTTTCGGACCTTTTTCAAATACTCTTCTAGTATTTTGTATTAACAGATAATGAATGGCCGTGGGGAAATGATATATTATCATGGCGTCTTCTGCCTTAAAACTCTGACAATTAAATTGTATAGGCTAGAACTGAGCATCAAACTTGTTGGTCTGATCTGTCACCAAAAACTAACAGTTCAGAGGTCGTACTTTAAGGTTTAAGATCAGGTTTAAATCACTTGTTCTCGTTACTCTATTCTTTACTTATTTCATGAGCATCTATCTATTCAATACTTGAAACCGTTAAAGTTTAAGATGAAGTTTAAATCACCTGTTCTACTCTGTTCTTATTATATTTTATGACTATCTATCTATTCAATAACTGGAACCTACAAAAATTGAATAGATAGATACTTGTGAAACAAGCTAAGAATGAACAGCATAATAAGCTAGAATAAGTGATCATTTCCCTTAAAATCAATGGTTTGACTCTTGCATATGTCAAGTCTGAGTATAAAGAATATGATGATAAAGCATTCTCATACTGCTTGTCAGGATTGGAGGGCTTAGATGTCTATATATATATATGTCCCAAATTTCATGATTTTAACATTTTCAGATGCACTATTTTTAGGAGTTCAGGTTCTCTGTACTATTTACATTATTCTAACCTAGTTTTTGTTTTTAATTTATGTCGTTTTGTGTCTAAGTAGATACCTAATGTAATAAAAAAAATGATGTCATTTTAAAATAAAAACAGGTTAGAACATGTTAGGTGGTACAAAGAATTTCCAGTCATGCATAAGAACCTTGCAAACTAAGAAACAAGACAAAACATGATAGTTGCTGACACGAATCGGCTTTGTCAAGGTTGTGCGCCAGTCAACATATGAAAAGTTAATGATCTTGACAGCCTTGACGAGAAAACTGTGTCCATAATCTTGTCCGATAGACGTGTTGTTTGATTTTGTATAATTGCTTGACAGATTGTCTACAAAGAATGAACGTCAACGATCCATTCATTAATGTTCTATGTACCAAACTTCGCCTGCAACCAGAGCAAACTAAATACATATAAAGAAGTAAAGAACAATGACAACAAAAAGTGGAACAACTAATTGTTCGTTGGCTAGATAGGTCTAGTAATAAAATTTTGAAGGAATTCTTGTAATTGGTAAGCAAAAGAAGCTTCAATGCTTGTTAATGCCATCAACAATGATCAAAATCTAAAACAAAAATGTCCTACACGTAGAAGAATATTAAGGATAATAAATTAGTTCGAAATTAAATTTAAACTTTAGACAGGATTATATATATATATATATATATATATATAAGTGTTTTTATGCATTTTCTAGGCCTGTTTTTCTCTGTAGCCACTTCTTTTATCTCCTTGCTGCCATTCTCCTTTGTCACAAAGCTCTACTTCTTTCTATAATAATTACGAGGACTTATCATATGAGTTGGATTTGTTATTGTGTGGGTTCGTGATGATACATTGAATGAACATATATGTAGAAATGTTGTTTAATAACATTTCAATATTTATGTAATCTTAGTGACTTCAAATACTCGATATATGTATCTCAAGAATTTGGCTTTGTCAGTAAGTCTGCCACCATATCTCGTATAAATATGTACTTCATTTTCACTTTTTCTTATGTAATTGTATCCTTTACACATTTGTATTTGATCTTTATATGCTTGGTTTCACAACAAAATTTGGGGTCTTTAGTATAAGCAATTGCTACTTCATTGCCACATTAGATTGTTACTTAATCAATTTCAGTTCAGTATCCCCTAAACTAACCAAGAATCGTCTAAGCCACACAACATCTTATTCTGCTATTAAAAAATATATAAATTTAGCTTCCATTGTGGAATAAAATAACACATGATTGCTTCTTACTTTTCCACAATATAGACCATTATTAAGTAAAAACATATCCAGAAGTAAATTTTCTCTCATCTAATTCTCCTCCTTGGTTTACATTTGTATACCTTTGTATACATATATCATTGTCTCGATAACACAATGCATAATCAATATTACCCTTTAAATACCTCAACATTCTCTTTACTACTTTTAGATGTGCTTATTCTGGGTTTAACTAATATCTTCTTGCGATTCTAATAGCGTAAGAAATAATTGCCCTTATGAATATCATGATATACATAAGATTTCCAACTGTAGTAAAATAGGAAGTTTTCTTCATTTGTTTCCTTTCTTGTGGCGCACGTGCTCAAAACTTCTTACTAAGACCTTTGTTTTTGTAATAGGATTATCTATTGATTCGTAATCTTGCATATGAAATCATTCTAAAATCTTTTGAATATAAGTCACTTGAGAAAGTGACAACGATCTTTTTAAACAATTTCTTAAACTCCTAAATCCAAGAATATGTGCAACTTCACCCATGTCTTTTATCTCAAATTCAGATCACAATTAATCTTTGATTTACTTGTCAAACTCACAACCATTATAAGCAATCAAAATGTCATCCATATATAAAGATAAAATTGTAAATTTATCTTTAGATCTCTTAATATATACACACTGGTCTTCATCAAGTATATAAAAATGATATGAAATGATTGAGTTATGAAAATGTATGTACCACTGCCTTTTAAATTAATTCAGACCATAAATTGATTTCAATGATTGACACACTTTATGTTCTTAACATGTCTCAACGAAACCTATAAGTTTTTTAATATAGATTTTTTCTTCTTATTCTTCATTCAAAAAAGCTATCCTTACATCTATTTGATATAATTTAAGATCCAAACTGGTTGTTACAGCTAAAATTAGACAAATTGAAACAAATCTCACAACAGATGAAAATGTCTCGTCATAATCAATTCTTTCAAATATCCTTTTTTCCACGAGGCGTGCCTTGTATCTTTTGATATTTCCATTAGTGTTTCATTATATTTTAAGAAAACCAATAGCTTTACACAGAGAGGTCAACTAAGTCCCATACTTTGTTTGAGCTTTACAAAGTCATTTCTTTTTTCATTGCTTACAACCATTCTTCTTCTTTAGCAGGACCAATAAGAAGATGACGTCAGTGGTGGTAGGAGAAATATCATAGGTGATAAGCGGACATTAGACAATGGCAACGACAATGGGCAATGGGCAATGGGCAGTGGGCATCTCTTGCCATGTTTCCACTCATGGCGACATCATACCCTGCCGTTGCACTGTGCATTCCTCCTTATGTATGGTCTTTTGTTGAGGAATGGGATTCAGCCACCTGTAAAGGAGAAAATAGTACCATCCACCTCGATAGCAAGAATACCGTTGCAAAGACAGCTACCAGCTATAATGTCAGAATTGAATGATTCCCAATCATCGGTATTATGCAAGAATGGCTCATGGTTATAACAAACTTTGGAAATAAGGACAGCTGTATTATTTGTAATATTAACACTTGTAATACTCCCATTGATTATAAACTATTATAAATAGAAATGTTTTCCTTTCTTAGCAAAACAAGCTGAGATTTGTCGAATAAATGTAATCCTCCAAAAGTAATTTTAACTCCACCTTCTTCAGACTACTACCACACGGGATTGCTTTATGAGGAAGCAGTTGTCACCCACTCCACCATATAAATATAACAAGCGGTAATAAGGTGAAATATGGTGGGAGTTTTGGGTTTCCTTAAAACATTGCTGGTTTTATCCAAAAGTGATGGTTTCATAGAGGTCGAAATGTCTATGGATTTAAAATGATTCTTAATGTCTTTTGGATTTTGAATTTGTAATAGCCTCAGACTATCCGCCCACAGATATTATTTGCTTTGGATCTTGGCCTAGCCAACCCTTCACGGTTTTGCTCTCTTAGGAAAATGCGTCTATAAAGGAGAGGTATCCATACCCTTATAAGGCGTACTTCATTCTCCTCTCCAACTGATATAGGATTTCACATTCCACCCCCTTTAGGACTCAACGTCCTCGCTGACACACCGGTTTGGGTATTGGTTTTGATAACATTGTAACAGCTCTAAACTACCTGCCTACAGATACCGCTTTGGGCCTTGGATCAGCCAAGCCCTCACGGTTTTACTCCCTTGGAAAAACGCGTCTATAAGGGAGAGGTATCTATACCCTTATTAGGCGTACTTCGTTCCCCTCTCTAAATTAGTCGGCCAAACTAGTGTACACACCCACCAATCCTAGTGTTGGCTTGACTTTTATCTGTGGTGAGTCCAGACTACGGTCGACAAGAGCGTTATGACCCTAGGTGATAATCTTGTCGGTGATCAGACCTCTAGGTGTGCAATCACCCACGAGCCCTGTAGAATGGTGTCGTTAAAAGGACTCGACTTTTATGTACCAACGTCAAGGGTACGGAGGTCGCTTAATCTGTTATGTTTGGTACACGATTGGCCAATAGTTTCCTCACCAATAAAAAAAAATCGTATACAAATATTAAGTACAAAAAAATCAAGTAAGGTACCATACCTTTATTTATCGGTCCAACCGATAATTATGGATGTCAATGGGCCGGGCCGGCTCGTGGCCTGCATGGGCCGAGATGGCCTGGCCCGCCGATGGGGCGACCGGACTGTGGTCCGGTGTGCTAAGGGCGGGTAGGGCCAAACCCGGCCAGTCTATATTTTTTTAATATAAAAAATACAAAACGACGCCGTTTTGTTGGGCTGTGGGCCGGGTCCATGGCCCGCCAAACTCAGGCCAAAAATGAGCCGGGCTGGAATTGACATCCCTACTGATAATATGGAACCTTGTCATGACTCTAAGCTAAAAGAGAACACATACATGCAGCATTCATGACTTGGTTATGCATATATAAGTTCCAAAATGTTATTTCATGCAGTGAAAGTCATCTTTTGAAATCCAAGTGCGAAGTTATTCAAAAACGTAGTTTCAGAAAATAAAACATTGTTCTTTACACTTTAAATGCAGGTTTGGTAAAAACAATATCAATTCTCAAAATACGTAATAAAAACATCAGTTGCACTCCAGGTGCAAAGAGTTATTCAAAACAATGTTATTTATTAAATACACAAGTATACTACCATTTATTTGAAGATAAATTATACTATGCATTACTTAGATTTAAAATTCAGATACAAGCATTATGCATGTCTTGGATTGTCTTAGTCCCATTCGAGAGACATGTTTTCCCCAACTCACCTAAAAAAAAAGGTGTACACTCCTCTGAATTCAACAATCCTCAGTACAAGCTCCTTGATTCACAGCTCTCGAGCCTTTATAAATACAAATGCAATGTATTCACTACTCAAACATATATCTCATATTTGTACATCATCACATAAGTGTATAAAACACAATATCACAATTTTTAAGCTATAAGATTCGGCCATGAAGCTTCTCACATAACCACTTTCCTTATTATTCACATAAGCTTTCTTTTGCATTTTCCAATGCATTTAATGCCTTTGATCCAATACTTACACCTTTCAAAGCATAATTAATCACATTTTTATCCAAGCATATTAGGCCACTACTTATCAATCTAAGCAACATTTCAAGTTCACCATAAGTAAACATGAAAGCCTCTTTCCAATGCACACCATCAAAATCCTTAAATCCTAAGCTAAGTTCACTTGGGCATTTTATCAAACACCTAAGGCATAAACTTGAAAACCTCCTTCTAATATACTTCTTCCTCATTTTTCATCAACAATATACATTATACATACACAATTAACATCATAGAATTCATTTAAACCATCAATTTCAAAAGATATTCACAATTTCACCAACTTTCACTAAAGAGAGACCATTTCAGTTTTGGCTTAAAGAAACTTCTCCATGACTCATTTCATTCATCTAAACTATGTTTCATTTATATTCAAGCACGGAGAACAACATATCTTAACACCAAACTCAAAATATGAATGTAGAGAGAGATGAGACAAAATTTACCTAAACTTTCCTTTGGTACTATCTTCAAATCCTTTGAGAATTTCTCAAATCTAATGATATATTTGAGTTCCTTGACCTCAAATTAACTTAGAACACCTTAGTTTGGGTTAGAGAATAAAAAACTTGGTGAAAATTGGTGATGGTCGAATGTTTCATCTTTTCCTCCTCTCTTCTCCTTTCTTCTCCTTTCTTTTAGTTAAAACCAAATGTTCTTAATGTTTAATGGGGATGCATGGTTACGCCATGAAGAAGGGTCTAGAATTTGACTCTTCTTTGACCAAATGGTAAATTTACCTTTTTGCCCTTATTTTATGCAAAATTACCATTATACCCTTCAAACTTTTCCTAAATTTGCAATAAAGCCCAAAATTTAAGAATGACCAAAAATTTTATTTTCATTTTGGTCCTTGAAATTTTACAAATTATAATTAAGCCCCTTAACTTTATAAAATTGCATATTGGTCCTCTAAGAATTTAAAAATTACATTTAAGTCCTTTGTGTACATCAACTTTTTAAAATACGCTTTCTAAGTGTCCAATCAGTCTATAAATCATGTTTAATCACCTCTAAGGCATTAAAACACATTCAACTTGGCCACCATGGCCATATCCATCTAATGGAATCGATTTTACACACTTAGAAGCTTATATGTCAGAAATCTCTAAGATTTAGCATACCAATGAACTCTAAGTTCATGTAAGGGCATATAACATTTTATATCACTGACATAAATACTGAAAGGAATCAAATACATTTTTTAACTCATATAAAACCATGTGTATATAAATATATACTATTATTTCCAAATACAGACCCATACAGAAAGGGCTCAAAGAGTCCGACGTTACAAGTCCTCCCCCCCTCAATAGAGTTTCGTCCTCGAAGCTCCTAAGTCGAGGATACAAATAAATGGGGGTACTGACATCTCATAGCATCGTCAGGTTCCCATGTCATCTCCTCGACCTTGTCGCTCTTCCAAAGAACTTTAACTGTGGGAACTTCCTTGCTGTGTAACCTCTTTATCTGCCGATCCAGAATCTGAACTAGTTTCACCTCAAAACTCAGGTCTTCTCTTAGCTCTATTAGAGGTGTCTCTAAAACATGAGATGAGTCTGGTATATACTTCTTAAGCATTGAGACATGGAACACATTATGGATCCTATTCAAGTCCAATGGCAATTCTAACCAATATGCACTATCCTAATGCGCTCCAGGATACAGAAAGGTCCGATATATCAAGGGTTCAACTTCCCTCTGCTCTGAAATAGGATTATACATTTCCATGGTGATGTCTGAAGAAAAACCATATCACCAACTGAAAACTCCAATGATCGTCGCCTCTTATCCTCATAACTCTTTTGATGATCCTGGGCGGCTTTCATTTTCTCCCGGATGACCTTTACTTTCTGAGTGCTAATTTCTATCAATTCGGCTTCTTCAACTTTAGCTCTACTAGCCTCATCCCAACATAGAGGTGTCCTGCACTTTCTCCCATAAAGTGCTTCATATGGTGGCATCCCGATACTTTTCTGAAAACTATTATTATAAGCAAATTCTATCAAAGGCAAGTGTCAGTCCCGGCTTCCTTGAAACTCCATCACACATGCTCTCAGCATGTCCTCCAGTGTCTGAATAATCTTCTCCGACTGACCATCAGTCTGGGGGTCAAAAGCAGTACTAAACTTTAGTTTAGTCCCCAAAGATTCTTGAAATTTTGGCTAAAATCGAGAGGTGAATCTTGGATCCCTATCCAATATTATAGAAACTGGTACCCCGTGCAGATTCACAATCTCATCAATATACAACTTTGCCAACCTCTCCAACGAGTAGGTTATGTGGATAGGCTGAAAATGAGCATACTTCATCAATCTATCCATTATAACCCAAATAGCATCGTCCCATTCGATGTATGAGGTAGTCCAACTACAAAGTCCATTGTCACGTGCTCTCAATTCTATTATGGAATGGGTAAAGATTGTAACATACCTACTGGCTTCTGATGCTCTGACTTTATCTATTGACAGGGAAGGCATCTGGTCACAAATTTCACTATCTCTCTCTTCATCCCTGGCCACCAATAACTCTCTCTAAGAGTTCGACACATCTTGGTGCTACCAAGATGCATAGCATATGCCGAACTGTGAGCTTCTTCCAAGATAGCTCGCCTGACATCTTGGTCATCTAGTACACAGACTCTGTTTCTGAAGACTAACAACCTATCTTCTTTCAGTCAGAACCCCTTATCCTCTTTGGATGGAAATTTATCTTGAATAACCTTTAACTCGGGGTCATCAACCTGTGATCTCCTGATCTCATCAAATAGTGTTGGCCGAACTTCAAACCATGCTAGCAGTGTTCCGTCATCCTCAGCCACTGAGAGTTCAACCCCAAGGCTCATATACTAATCAAATGAGTCGTATAAGGATTTTTCCTAATAGTTACTACCGAATAGGAGTTACGACTCAATGTATCGGCTACCACATTTGCTTTTCCTAGGTGATAGTCAATCACTAAGTCATAATCCTTAATTAATTCCAGCAATCTCCTTTGTCTGAGGTTTATCTCCTTATGTGTCATTAGGTACTTCAGGCTCTTGTGGTTAGTGTATATACGACAAGTCTCCCTATAAAGATAGTATCTCCAAATCTTAAGTGCAAACACCACCGCTATGAGCTCTAAATCATGAGTAAGATAATTTAATTCGCACTTCTTCAACTATCTAGAAGCATATGCAATTACTCGCCCGACCTACATAAGTACACAGTCAAGTCCCTGACGACTGGCATCACTATATACCTCATGCTAAACCCCTTAGGTAGGTAAAGCAAACACTGGTGCAAAAGTCAATCTTCTCTTTAGTTCCTGAAAACTTGCCTCGCATTTGCCATCCCACTAAAATTCTACCCCCTTCTAGGTAAGCCTCGATAAAGGGACTGCAAGTACTGAGAAGCCTTTAACAAATCTTCGATAATTACCAGCTAACCCCAAAAAACTACAAACTACAAACTTCAATCACATTCTTGGGTTGTTCCCACTCAAGTTTAGATTCCACCTTTTTTTTAGTCCATATAAATACCTTCTTCTGATACCACATACCCAAGAAATCCTATCTCTTTCAGCCAAAATTCACACTTTGAAAACTTCGCGTACAACTATCTTTTGCGAAGTATTTGCAGCGCAACTCAGAGATGTCTAACATGCTCCTCCCCATCTTTAGAATAAATCCAAAGGTCATTAATAAAGACTATGACAAACTGATCTAAATAAGGATGGAACACCCTGTTCATGAGATCCATAAATGATGCAGGTGCATTTGTCAATTCGAACGACATTATCAAAAATTTATAGTATCTGTACCTCGTCTAGAAAGCGGTCTTATGCACATCACTTTCAGTAATCTTCAACTGTTGATACTCAGACCTCAGATCGATTTTTGAGAATACTGTAGCTCCTCTCAACTAATCAAACAAGTCATCAATCCTAAGAAGTGGATATTTATTTTTTATGGTAACCATGTTTAACTGTCGATAATCAACACATAAGCAGAGGGTCTCATCCTTCTTCTTGACAAACAATAATGGTACTCCCCACGGTAAATGACTTGGTCTAATAAATCCCTTGTCCAATAACTCTTGCAACTGGACCTTCAGCTCTTTTAATTCAGTTGGTGCTATACGATACGGCGGTATAGATATCGGTGTTGTCCCTGGGACCAAGTCAATAGCAAAATCAAACTCCCGATCAGGTGGCAATCCAGGCAACTCTTCCAGGAAGACATCGGGGAACTCGCATACAATAGGGACATCTCCAAGTGCGATCCTCTGTGTCGAAGTGTCAATCATATGTGTGAGGTATGCCTGGCATCCTTGACGAATCAACCTTTTAGCCTTGACCACTGATATCAAACAACTCGGGAACATCCATCAATCACTAGTAACTTTAATCGAGACTCCACCCTGAGTGTCAAACTCCACTTTTTTCTTATAACAATCAACCTTCACGCGATGCCTCTCTAACCAGTCAATCCCTAATATTACCTCGAAATCCTAGAGATCGAGGGAAATAAGATCTACCTCTAACACAGCATCACCGACCTTTAACTCACAGGCTATATATGCTTCATCACGAGCCATTTGCTCTCCAAGAGAAGTGACTATAATGAGAGGGGGATCTAACGGCTTCAGAGGATGATTAATGTTCTCGGCGAAAGTTACATTGACAAAGGAACTTTGCAAACCAGTATTGATCAAAACTTTATCATCTCTACTGAGAACACACATAACACCTTATAACACTACGCGTTAGTAGCTCATACTATTTATGAGTTTATCGGTACTATACAGAGCATACATCACAATAGTCGCAAAGTTCTAACCTTACGACGATTTCTCCTTCCTCATCCAACCATGCTATCACTAAAAAATCAAAGAAAAAGACGTTATTTAATAAAATAAATCAAACTAAGCCTAGCTTTTTTGATGTCCCAAACCCCCCAAGGAATGTCGACAAGTACTCTTACCGAGGTCAAAATCATCCGACCGTTAAGGACGTCAACTTAATGATTCGAGACTCAACTTCTCGACCAAAGACTGTCGACAACTAAACTCAACTCCTAAGGCTTATGAATCTTTTGAAATCGGTAATAACACTTTTAAAAACATAAAAACCATTGCTATGATACCAATTTAATTGTCAGGACTCGGAACCACATCAGGCATATGACAACAGCTGCATACCCAGGCTAAGGATACTCACGGTGCCCTTAACCTGACTATGCAAGGCTAACTTAATATCTTTAAAAACATTTTGGACAATACAAAAGGTACACACATAAGGTTATTTACAAACCACAAGACAATCAAGAGTTAATTTACACAATTATAAAGCATATCAACATAATCATGAGCCATTATACAACAAAAGTACAAAACAGAGACTACTCACGTGCTGTAATACCTTGAAAATGTCAAAAGACTGCATGATCCACTCAGAACTTCAAACTCACCAAATTAAATTGCATGTTTGGAAAGCAGAGGGGGTGAGTACATTATGTACTCAGTGAGCGAGAAAAAGACATATATCACAAACAGAACCTGATACACACCAAAACGGTCTAAATAATCTAAGGACAATTTTACACATCTAACATGCACATAACCACCTATGAAGTGAATATACATGACATAGAAATATATAGACCTAGTCTATAACTCATGTCATACTAGTTAGGAACCACATAGACCTAGCCTATTAATCACTCATTCAGTGAACATAAATTTCATTTCTAGTACACGTGAGAAGAAAAACATCACATGTAAAAATCAAATCTTGTTAGGATGCCAAATCTCAGAATAAGCCAAAATAATTATGTGTGTCGCCACTAGTCGGCCAAACTAGTGTGCACACCCAACGAATCCCGGTGTTAGCTCGACTTTCATCTATGGTAAGTCCAAACTACGGTCGACAAGAGCGTCATAACCCTAGGTGATGACCTCGTCGGTGACCAGACCTTTAGGTGTGCAATCACCCGCGAGCCCTGTAAAATGGTGTCGTTACAAGGAATCAATTTTTATGTACCAATGTCAAGGGTACGGGAGTCGCTTAATCTGTTGTGCCTAGCATATGATTGGCCAATCGTTTCCTCACCAATCACAAAAAAATCATATACAAATATTAAGTACAAAAAAATCAAGTAAGGTACCATGCCTTTATTTATCGGTCCAACCGATAATATGGAACCTTGCTATGGCTCTAAGCTAAAAGAGAACACATACATGCAGCATACATGAATCGGCTATGCATATGTAAGTTCCAAAATGTTATTTCATGCGGTGAAAGTCATTTTTTGAAATTCAAGTGCGAAGTTATTCAAAAATGTAGTTTCAGAAAATAAAACATTGTTCTTTACACTTAAAGTACAGGTTTGGTGAAAACAATATCATTTCTCAAAATATGTAATAAAAACATTAGTTTCACTCCAGGTGCAAAGAGTTATTCAATACAATGTTATTTATTAAATACACAAATATACTACCATCTATTTGAGGATAAATTCTACTATGCATTACCTAGGTTCAAAATTCACATACAAGTCATTATGCATATCTTGGATTGTCCTAGTCCTATTTGAGAGACATGTTTTCCCCAACCCACCTTAAAAAAAGATGTACACTCCTTTGACTTCAACAATCCTCAGTACAAGCTTCTTGATTCACAGCTCCCAAGCCTTTATAAATACAAATGCAATGTATTTACTACTCAAACATATATCTCATATTTATACACCATCACATAAGTGTATAAAACACAAT
>JAOQMS010000176.1:97841-109660 GCA_027563885.1 Erythroxylum longipes
CGTTAGGCAACGGGAGTATGCCTATTGCATGCGAGACAGGATTAGAGGTCGGGATCAGTTCGCGTCTGCATTGGTTTTCCTTTATGTGTCACTGAATGTATTTTCCGCAAAACTGTGGTATTATTTGTAAGTGAATTTTACAATTTGTAATAAATTTTGAGAAATAGAAATGATTGTATTTTGTAATTGGAAATGGGCTCAAGGGCTAATAAAAGTTGCTGTTGCTTTTATTTGTGTTTGTATCAAATGGCAAATGGTTATAAAACAACGTGAACGTTTTGGTTACTGATTGTCTGTTCTTTATAATATGTGGTTTTAAATATATATATATATATACCGACTTTTAATTGTTAAGTGATGTGGCACACTACTCTCGCGGGGCACGGATTCAAGTATCACCATCGATATCGGGTTCGGGTCCAACGAGAGTGGGGTGTTACATTGTTGCTGGAAGCAGAATCAATTCCGTGAAGCTCTTCTACAAACTTTGGCCTACTGCCAAGCAAAATCTAGAAATATAGAGCTCTCTTGAAGATTTCAGTTAAAATGTGAGAATTTGGTTCAAATTCTGTAATATACATATATATATATATATATATATATATATATAAAAGCATTTAACAGATGAGGTTTATAATATATATATATATATATAAGCATTTAACAGATGGAAGTTTATAATATATATATATACCTCATCTGTTAAATGCTCGAGAATATATAGCTTCGTATACTATTATTGGTTTTTTCTTTTAAGATTTTAATAATATAACATCCAACCCTATCTAGATCATTCCAAATTGCTAATCCTTAAAACTTTTCTCAGTCACTTTTAAGTCTTAATCCCATATTCTAATTCTATATATATACATATACATATATATATATATATAGTTATAAATGTATGTATGTATTAATATATATATACTGGTAGCACGGAGGCTATGGGCGCATTTGCATAACCATAGGAGGCGACGGTGGCTAAGTTGGTGTTCTTAGGCTACTTTTGTCGAAAACCTTATCTTTAATGAAAGACGCGTCGTACCTTCTCTTTCAAATACATCAACACCAAGCTTCGTTTTTTTGTATTTGAATATCTTTTTTCCTGTTCAATAAGAAAAAACGGCACGACAGCAGCAGCAGTTGCTAATGCACACCCAATTACTAGTAAATTTGCCAAATACTATTTGGAGACAGAGGCAGAGACACAGGCGGAGAAAAATTCTTACTACTCTTTCTTTGCCGCAGACTTATCAATAGCTTTGGACTCTGTCGTTAAGATTTTCTCCGTTACCAGCACTCCCAACTATTTACTTCCCTGGCAAAACAAGTCTCAGCGTCAATCCTTTACTTCCGGTTACTATCTCCTCTTTCATACTTCACTCTATATATATGAACTCCCATTTTATTTGTTGATACATTGTGCATACTAGTCTATCTCAATCACGGATTCTTCGAATCATTTCCAACAATTTTGAGCATGTAGGATTTCTAATTCGTAGGAAGAAGATTCTTACAAATGCACATGTAGTGGCTGATTATACATTTGTACTTGTAAGAAAGCACGGGTCCACCACCAAATACCGAGCAGAAGTTGAAGCTGTTGGTCAGGAGTGTGATCTAGCTCTTTTGACTGTCAAAAGTGAGGAATTTTGGAAGGGCATTAGCTCCTTGGAACTCGGAGACATCCCTTTACTTCAGGAATCTGTTGCTGTTGTTGGCTACCCTCAAGGTACTAACCTTTTTATTCGCGTTTTCCTTGTATACATACCTAAATTGCTCCTGTAGCCATATTATGGACTTCTGCATTTCATATGTGATCGCCTTGAGTTTCCTTTTAACATAGCATGATCCTTATTTTTTTTACAGGTGGAGACAACATTTCTGTTACTAAAGGTGTGGTCTCAAGAGTTGAACCTACACAATACATACATGGTTCTACCCAACCACTGGCTATACAAATCGATGCTGCCATTAATTCGAGTAACAGTGGTGGTCCAGCTGTCATGGCCAATAAAGTTGTTGGTGTAGCTTTTCAGAACCTTTCAGGTGCTGAGAATATTGGGTAAGTATTCACTATTTACTTTGTTCTTAATTACGTTCTATTTTTTCAAGCTTCTTTAGACTGCCAATGTTATGCAATGGTAAAGTCTGAGCATAACTACATATCACGATAACACAGTCAAAGTCAATTTTATGATGACTTTCTTTTGCATCTTTCACATGGTTTTATTAATGTAGATTTTGTAATTTCAGCTATATAATACCCGTTCCTGTAATTAAACATTTCATATCTGGGGTGGTAAAAAGTGGAATGTATACTGGATTTTGCTCTTTGGGTCTGTCTTGCCAGACAGCTGAAAATGTCCAATTAAGAATGCACTTTGGCATGCTTCCTGAAATGATTGGGGTTTTTGCGAGTAGAATAAATCCGCTCTCTGATGTAAACAAAATTCTTAAAAAGGATGACATCATTCTTGCATTTGATGGCGTACCCATAGCAAATGATGGAACATGTAATTATTTCGTAATATTTATTCAAGATTGTGCAGTTTAAGATCTGTAATTTATTCATCAACAGATGTATATCATAGTTTGGAATTCTGATCTGCTGAGTTATGTTTATTCTCTTGGATATAATCATTTTCATAGATGACAGAATCAATCATATCGATTCGAAATGAAAATGTGCTTGCTATGTAAGCTACTGCTCTTAATCCACATATATGACTTATATAAGTTTTTCATATCCTTAGATCTGTTTACTTATGGTGCTTTTGTGAGCTGAGACCACCTAAATTGTATAGTAGCTCTCTTTATGCTGCTGGTTACTATAACTGCGGCATCACCTTTGCTATCTTAGTCAGTGGTAACATCAATTTGTTTATGCAGTTCCATTCAGAAACAAAGAGTGGATCACTTTTGATTATTTGGTTTTTGTGAAGAAGCCGAACGAGAGAGCACTACTTCGGGTACTTAGGGATGGTAAAGAGCATAAATTCAACATCACTGTTAGGCCTGTAAGTAATGATTCTATTATCTTACTGAATATGTAATATATGCTAATCCTCATATGTGTTGGAACTGTTAGGTTAGGTTAAACTGATATGAGATATTTCTTAGTTTTTATGGCATTATTGTATTCAATTGACTTGAATAATATATTGTTTTTAAACAATTCACAAAAGATTTGCTCAGTCACACTATATTATGGACTTGACTGAAATGGAATCTAAGCCAGGGACTTGAGAGAGCGAGTGAGAAATGAATCTGAACTAATGTGGACATCATTACTGTGTTTAATTGACTTAAACAACTTTTGCATCATTTTCATTCTTTTTTAAAATTTTTGTGGTGGATAATATATATAGACATATGTGTGTGTGTGTGTTAGGGAGAGAGAGAGAAGTTTTCCTTACAATTGTCCCAACTTCCTGTTCTATTTAGCCTCTTCCCTTCTCTATCCTAATACAACTTTTCATGTGTTAAGCAAGTGGTGATCATAGATATTGAAACTTGGGTGTTAATAGAGTAACTACACAATTGCTTCAATTTTAAGGATCACCAACTTGTTTTACAGAACTATTATAAGCCATTTGGCTATAATACACATGGCCTTTTCTTACTACATGAAGCCTATTTTGATTATGTTACCTTCTTTTCAAATCCTCATACAGACAAGCATGAAGTTATTTATTTAATTCAGGACCCAAAATTTACATATGTTTGACTACTTTTCTTTGTTGCGATTGATCGTTGTTGCAGTTCCTGAAGATTGTGCTTGTTCCCAATAAACCTGTGTGCATTTTTGGTGCATTGTTGAACTAGCTCTGATTGTTTTGGTGATAGTTGGATCCATTTAAAGGTTTCTTGTCATAAACTAACCAATTTGTGAATTTTGCAGTTGCAACCTTTGGTTCCAGTGTACCAATTCGATAAGCTTCCTAGTTACTATATATTTGCAGGTCTAGTTTTCATTCCTCTCACACAACCCTATATTCGTGAATATGGAGAGGAATGGTATAACACATCACCTCGTCGTTTGTGTGAACGTGCATTAAGGGAGCTACCAAAAAAGCCTGGTCAATAACTTGTCATTCTTTCATAGGTCATTTTGCTTTTTCAGTGAATTAAATTGAAATAACTTTTAGCAGGGCTTCTTATTCTAACTGTTTTCTCAAGTTTGATGCTATGATAAAAGAAGTTTTCAGTTCCAGATAGATAGATGCTAGAAAAATAAATAAAGAAAACATGGTCTACCATAGTTATTTGAGAAGAACTAATTTGTCTCTGATTTTCTCAAATTTCCATAGTATTACACATCTCTTGTTGGGTTATTTCTCACATATTTCTTGTAGCTTATAGTCTAACATGCAAATTTATTAACCCTAAGAATCATTAAGAATCAATTGAAAGAGCACCATCTTGAAAGTACATGACAGTTTGAATTGTTAGAAATTAATTTCTGATTTGAAAACAAATTGCAAAGGTCTAATTATAGAGCTTTCTAGTTGATATCGGCACAGATGATTGAAATTTTACTTGAATTGCATTAATACTACTGGTTTGCAACCTTGTGACTTTATTAAAATCTCAAGTATTCCTTTTGTGAGTCAAGGAGCTGCCTGAAAACAATAAATTTAAATTATTTTTGTTCAAAGGTATAATCTCCTTTCCGTTACAAGCAGCTTATTGGGATAAGTAGGTAGCTGAACTGACAAACATTTATCTGGTTCAGGTGTTGATGGATGATATAAATGTTGGGTATGAGCGTCTTGCTGAATTACAGGTATGTGCTTTCTATCATCATACATTTGTTTTCGAGATATGGCTTGTTGCATGTGATACAAGCATTGTAGAATGTCTTTTCTAATGCCTTATTTTGGATTAGAAAAGGATGGTGGTCCTTCCATTTTTTTATGGTAATGTTTTCCACGAGGTAGATTTATAAAGGGTGCCTCAGGAAAGCTCAAATATTGATTAAATACAATAATTAATTATAATTAATTAATTATATTATATTATATTGTAATTAATTAAAATTTAATTATAATTAATTAATTATATTATATTATACTGTAATTAATTAAAATTTAATTAATTACAGTATAATATAATATAATTAATTAATTATAATTAATTAAAACATAATTATTCATTAATTAAAATATTATCATTAATCAATCAACTAAAATATAATATATTGCAATATATAAGTTAATTAATTAAAATATAATTAATTATAATATTTTAATTAATTAATTAATTATATTATAATTAATTAAAATAAATTTTTATTCTTAATATTTTTTACAAACTAACCACTATCAATGATAATGGTAATCATTCTGTCCTTTTAACTAACCATCATAATTATAACGATACATTCATTTCTATTTTTTACTATATTCATTCACATTCTTATTAACATTCTCCCATGCGAACTAACTACTCCCTAAGTTCTGGATTAATTTTAGGTTTACTCCACCATTCTCAAGCTAAAAATTTCTCATTTGCTATACTCTTGTGGGTAAATATACTTCATTTTTATTCTTTGAATTGGGAAATTGTAAGAAATCGTAAGATAGCTTAATACTTGAAATAGCATATAGATTTACATGCTTTATGTTTAATTCTAGAAATTATATGTAATTGTGCATCAACATGGACATTATTAAAGCAAGAGACGAATGCGCACTTGGCGTTTAACTAAGCTATCTAGATAGAAAATCTTATAGATAATGAATGTTCGTAATATTATCTTCATACAAGATAATATAGTTTGATTTCAAGTATTTGTGGGTATAACCATGTTGAAGAAACTGAACTGACTCCAAGAGTCCAAACTCTAAAACTAGACTTGAGTTCTAGCTTTTAACTCAACAAGATGCTGGCCCCTGCCATTGATAATAAAGCTTCGACGTGCAGGTTAAAAAAGTCAATGGGATAGATGTTGACAATTTGAGGCACTTGTGCCAGCTTGTGGAGGAGTGTAGTGCGGATAAATTGAGGTTTGATTTAAGATGATGATGGAGTAATTGTACTGAATTATGACTCGGCTAAGAAAGCCACATCCAAGATTTTTGAACGTCATAGAATACCTTCTGCAATATCTGCAGACCTTATTGTGTAACGACACATGCCCATGCGGGAATTGACTGCTTGAATGTAATGTCTATTGGATAGTATTTGATTGGTAATTGTAGTTTTAATTTCGATTGTTTCATCCATTATCATTATGTGATTCTGACATTTGTCAAGTCCATTACCCGTCTCCATACCACTAAAAGTTCCATGAGGTATAAATCTCATGATAACAAGTAGAAGTTAGATGAGAAAGTAGGGACCGAGAGTGGTCCTTTGCGCGAGTAATGGATAATTAAGATGGCTTGTAATTATGCATCTCATTTCCCATATTTATCTATAACACGTGAAATTTATTAGAAGCTTGATACTGATGTTCCTTTACATCTTTTTGGAAAAAAAAAAAAACATGCAATCATGTCATGCGTTTTGTTAAATGCAAGAAACCAAAACAGCAATGAATTTGAAAGGAAAAAGAAAAAAAAGACTACTCAATTGATTCATATATATATATATATATATATATCAACTTCTGTAACAAAATGTATTCATTTGCATTTCTAGCGATTGTGCCCTATTCATTCATTTTAACCATAAGTAAATAACATTCAAGCATTAGTTAAGAAATAACGGAAGAGAGCTTGGAAGTTGTTCATCTCTTTGGTGGGGAGAGCAACCAAGACATTGAGAGCATTCTTGTCCTGAATGTCAGGAAAAAGCAAGATAATGTCTTTCCTGTGATAAACAACAGGACAGCTGTACTTTGGCCTTCCCCATGGATACTCCACCTCGTCAAAACCTAATCTCCACCATGAAGAAATCAAGAACTCCCCATGTGGATACCCTTTGTTCATCTCACCCCAGTCAATGCTTGACCTCACATACTCTTCTGTCATTCTCTTGGCACCTTCTGCTACCATCTGCACCAACCTCCAAAATGGACCTTCCTTTAACTCTCTGCACTTGGCACTTGCATATGCACTCAGCACCGCGTTTCCTACGTACGATTCTGGTAAAGGAGGCACCAACCTTGGCCTGATGTTCAATGCATAAAGAATCGTTGAAACTCTTTCAAGTTCATCATCATCACCATCATTAATATGATTGGTGGTGTCACGAAGATGTGATGATGATAAGGCCTTGCACCTCCAAATGTGGGCAGTTACGGCGTTGAAGCCAGAGACGCGGGAGTCCGGACATTTCTTGGCCTTGTCTTTGAGGTCAGAGACATGATGAGAACTGAGCCTGAAGATCTTGAAATCGAGAGGTTCTTCTGTGGAATGGAAAACCGGAGCATTGCAGGGGATAGTGCTATCGAGTTTAAGCAGCTCAGGGTGCGGGAAAGTGACATGCGGAGGGTTTCGAGCTGCTAGGAGTTGGCGGTCATTGCATGGGCTGATAGTCAGTGGTTTATCGGCGGCCATGGCGGCCAAGTTTTCTAAGAAACTCCTATAACTTATGCCATCGAAGGTTGCGTGGTTGGTTGATGTTCCAATTGCAAAACCACCGCACTTGAATGATGTCACCTGCATGCACATAATTCTTTCATTTAAAATGGATCTTCTGATAAATATTTTAAACTTAATTCAAATCATTACCTGGAGAATGCACAGTGGTTGATCATCTTCTCCCAACTGATCCATTGCGGAGGTAACTAGGTCCTTAAATGCTGGATTAGGGTACACAAGGTCACCAATCTCCTCCAGACTACACTCACTAGAGGCCAACACCAAACCAGCTCCATTCCTGTTACAGTCAATCTCTAAACGACGCACTTCAGGATTGAACTTCATTCTTCCGGCCAAGAAGTCGTAAGGCACTAATAGTCTCTCCAATGCACTCTTAACTCTCTGAGCTACAATTTCAGGAGGAAAATCCTTGTGGGATGAGAAGAAATGGATGGTCTGGACATTGAAGTTGAGAACCTGATCTATGTTGGAGAGGAACATGGATCTGTTTTCAGTTTGGTGGGCTGGGTACACTAAAGAAGTTCTTTGGACGGTGACCTTGAGGTCATGGATGAGAAGAGAAGACGGATCATGCTTAGTGATGGGTTCCATGAGCCACCGCTACTTAGTAAGTGGATAGAGGAATTGGTTTTGTGAAGGTACGTATTTACCAAACATTGAAGGATTACTGATATTTATAGTTGCAGTATTATGTGAATATAAAAAGATGGTGACGAGAACATTTAATTAATCAGAAATCTTACCTTAGCTACGTACGTCATGAATTAACGAAGGGTTGAAAAATTTGTGATGCGAGTCTGAACAAGTGTACTGCTTCATCTACTAGACGATGTTCCTTTAACTGAAAAGTGTAAATGATTAATCGTGAGCTAGCATCATACATAGCGCAGAGAGTGGGTGGTGATGGATGATGGATGATGGATGTACGGAACTCATTAAACCTAAGCCGGCAATGTAGTTGGAAGCCATTTATATTAAGTAGTTGGGACCTGGGATAGATGAATATGATGTTTAGTGCACACAGTGCAAAAAGAAAAAAAAGTCCACTTTCGTTAGCTGGAAAGTAAACTTTCACGTAAATAAATAAAATGTATGTATGTATCTAAGTGTTAATCTGATAAACCTTACAGTTGCAAACTCTTGAATGAAATATTGTGACTACCTTTAATTATTGCTAACAATCTGTTAACATCAAAACATAATGGTTATGGTCGATCGATCATAGTCGAGTCCCATCCATTAGGCGAATGCTATAACACGTTCTTCTCTTCTTTCTTCTGATGATCAGATTGATTCAACCTTAAGCTCCACTTCTGACAACTGGTATTGCGATGAGATCCTGCAGAATCAACACCACCTCCCTAAGAAACATTGACTTTTTATCAGAAATCATAACAACAACAATAGCTTCAACAAATAAGACATAAAGATCGTAAAAAGTGGTTGGAAGAACATGTTTTTTTGTCGTAGTAGAGTAAAAGAAAGCTGACAAAAACACAAGTGTTGCCAATTAGGCAATTAAAGATGACTAAACAACAAGTAGAGGCAGAGGCAGAATTTATATGGAAATGGAGAAAACAAAGAGAGAATCTTCAGTAGAGTGGATGTAGGAATTTGACAGAGTAAGAAAGCTAAGTTTTATACCAATAATCAACTACTTTATTGAACCAGACGCTAGCCTTTTATAGGCTTTACATAAGAGATATTTAATAAATTTGAAGCTCCTATAAAACTGGAAACAAATCTGCTGCTAACTTTCCAATTATAACAAACTGAAACACTCAAATACAACAAGAAAATCTTCCAACGATTCTAACAGCTAACTTTGAATCATTGAATTGACTCATTCTTCAATACTCTCCCTTGATTCAAAGTTGGTAATGGACAATTGATTCTAAAGTTCTTCAAACTTGGCTCTTGGGAGAGACTTAGTAAATAGGTCTGCTAGTTGTTGATCAGCCCTGTAAGACCTCAACTGCATTTCTTCTTTTGCAACTAGATCACTTATAAAATGATGCTTAATATCGATGTGCTTAGTCCTACTATGCATTGGTGTGACATTCCAAACAACTTTTGTGGAAGATATGTTGATCAAATACATAGCAGTTGCTCCTGCTTCAGCTCAAAACTTATCTTCCAAATTCTTGGTTTCGAGAGTATAGATCTTGCCATCTCAACAATAGTTCAATTCTTGCGCTCTACTATGCTATTTTGTTCTGGAGTATATGGATCTGTGAGTTCTCTCTCGATTCCTTGCTCATAAAAAAAAACTATTAAACTCCTTGGAAAGAAACTCTCCACCTTTATTTGTCCTCAAAACCTTCAGGTTTCCATTGCATTGCTTTTTTGTCACAGCCTTGAACTTCTTGAAAAATTCCAAAGCTTCTGACTTATATGTGAGAAAATAAACCCAACACATTCTAATTAAAGTAGTCATCTATGAAAAGCAAGAAATACTTACTGCCTGCGTGGGATTCGTATGGGACCACATATATCAACATGAACCAATTCTTTTTTTTTTAATACAAGGGAAAGTAACTGAAAAGACGCTACAAAACTAGATCAGCCGTAGGGTAAGCCCCGGCGATACAAGGTATGGCTTCGATCGGAAGCTAAATATGGCAATGTGGATGCCAGAGGTTCCGTAAGAACGTGCAACCCTGGTTGTACATGCATGGCTTCAGCTGCTAGACTATCGGCGCTAGTATTCCCCTCCCGATAGACATGTTGAACCTGTACCTCCCAATCACGCTCCAGCAATGCGCCTATCTCCTGTACCAAAACAGAGGTCACAGTCAGTAAGCAACCAGAAGTGGACAGTAGATTAATGACCTGGAGTGAGTCTATTTCTAAAATGAGCTTCCGGTAGCCCAGGTCCCAGGCCACTGTAAGCCTTGTGTGAACCTCTTGTAATTCCGCGACCAGCGGCGAGCAAGCATCAAATTTGTGGAGAAAGCCCCCACGCCATTGGCCATGACAGTTCCGAATCAACCCCCCAGCTGTGCTGACAGTTGATCCAGAAAGCATCGAGCCATCGGTGTTAACTTTAACCCAGCCCGCCGATGGTGGGGTCCAGCTTAGTGGTGTCCCTACTGGCAATCCTCGTGGTTGAATGACACGACTCGTCACTTCATGAGCCTGGCTGATCCAAGCCACATACCCTAAAATGATATGATGTCCCGCGTCGGGCCACTCGAAACCATCCTAAAAAATGCTTTTGTTGTGCCATTGCCAAAGGTACCAACATGAAACGCCAAAAATGACTGTCCAGTCCATCCCTGACAAATTACTTTGGGTTGTCAGGTTGGACTGGAGCCAGTGCTCGATAGTCCCCTGATGAAAGGACTCCGCTTGCAATGCGGGGGACCATTGCTGCCAAAAAAGTTAGACCTTGCGACAATCCCGAAGAGCATGCAGTACGGTCTCTACATGTCCACAATGAGGGCAGGTACCGTCGGATGCGATATGCCGAATGACTCGCTGGTGATTTGTCAGAAGTTTGTCATTCGCTAAAAGCCACAAAAAGGCACGAATCCGCTGTGGTCCTGGCCATTTTCATATGATATTCCATAATGGGTTTGGGGTCGCTGTATCGGCCGCTGTAAGTAACTCATAAGCAGAAGCCAACGTGAACTTCCCTTGCGAACTGGGGCCCCAAACAAATGTGTCAGCCTCCTCCTTCGGAGACGGAGGTCGAACCGTCGCGATGACCATGCATAAGTGATCAGGAAGATATGGATTGATCAATTCCCATTTCCAATTGCCATCCTCCGCCACATACTCGGCCATGAAACCGGACAACAACATTTCTGGAAGGGGGTTCATGGTCTCATGTGCTAAGGGACCCCAACCGGGTAACCATTGGTAAAACCAGAATTTTGTCCTTTGCCCATTACCCAAGGACCATCTAATCCCTTGACGGACATGATCCCACGTAGCTGGCATCCCTCTCCAAAGGAACGACGTCCCAGTGGTAGGCAAAGTGGGAGGAATATGGGGATCGTGAAGGTGATATTTAGCTCGGAGCACCTGGACCAAAGAGATGAGTTCCGTACCGTTCCGGCCGATACCGGCCGGAAAGTACCGTACCGGTCGGAGACCGGTACCGGAATCTCATCATCGGTACGGACCAAAAATTCCGGCTGGTACCGGTTGTTTCCGTTGGGTACCGGCCGGTACCCAACATACCGGAAAGTTTCGGAAATTTCCAGGTAGTTTCGGAAATTTCAGAAACTTGGAGGACTTATTTGCAAAAAAAAAAAAACC
>JAOQMS010000176.1:127766-144919 GCA_027563885.1 Erythroxylum longipes
GGATGAATAACTGTGAAATGTGTGTGGTATTTGTGTAATCCGGTGAATTCATCAATGATGGTTCACTCATTGAGTTCACAAAACTCATCAAAATTTACACCGTGGCTTTCAGGTTATAGTCAAGACATAAAGTCTCCGTGAATAAAGATATAGATCAAAGGTCTGTCAAATGACTCCCGAACTGACTCCCCAAGGGAACATAGTTATTGTCATTTTGTAATTTTGTTAGAACCTGTGTAGAGTTTTGTAAACGATCATTGAGAAGAACAATGTATGTTTTATCAGTGAATGAAGTGAACGTTTCTGAGAGAAAATGATAACAATTTCGAGTATGTTAAATGATGTCATGTGTGAGTTAGATGTGTTATTACTCCAACATACCATTATCGTGGGTTATGTTCCTAAAAACTTAGGTGCGTACCCTATGGTAGTGGGATGTTACACCACGTATTTTTGTTGTTTTTTCTCTCTCTCCCTCAGCATCTATACCTTTCGACACGAGTGCAGAACCTTCAGCCTTTGATTGATGTTTTTAATCATCAATTTCCACCTCATCTCCTCTCTCCTTACTTCCGAGCAAACCTCTTTGATAGAGGGTAAAGGCTTTCTTCCCAAAATTTGGCCTCTTACTTCATCCAATTCTTGATTCAATCGTGCAAGAAAATCATAAACTCTATTGTTTTCTTTCCTTTTTTTATGTCGAACACGGTCATTCGGATAAGCTCAATCATCTTCAGAACACAGGTCCAATTCCTACGACAAGGTTACAAGCTTGTTATAAAACAATGTAACATCACTGTCTCCTTATTTGGCCTTCAATAGCTTCATTTTTAGTTTGAAAATTTGAGAATAATTTTCAATATTAGAATACATCTCTCGAATCGCATCCCATACATTTTTAGCTGTTGGCAAAAGCATATGAGGTTATCCGATTGCAGGTTCCATGGAATTAATCAACCAATTTATGATCAAAGAATTTTCGAACCTCCATATTGCCATATTTGGATCATCGGAAGCCGCCCTTGTTGTCTCTCCCATCAAATTCCTGAGATTTCCTCTACCGTCAATGGCCAACTTTATTGTTTGCTACCATTCCAGGTAATTATGACCATTCAACCTACGATTTGTCAATTAAAAAGGGAAGTTTGAGCCAAGATGATCACAATTATGTTGTACATTTCCCATCATAACACTGGGATTAGTCACACTCGAACTACTTAAATAATCATTGGAGGATGAAACGTTTTTTCGCTGGCCAGTCATTGCTAAGCGATAGTCCATTTAGGACTGATTTGAACGAAGAAAAAATATTGTAGTCTGATACCATAAATAAAGAAGGCAAAGTAGTTCTTTCTAATCTTTTGTGAATAGTACAAGAAATATATAGGATAATACAACCCTAATTACCTCCTTAAATTAGGAAGAATCTATTTATTCTAAGTAATAAAATCTCAACTAATTAATAGAATTTGCATAAAATGATTTTAGAAATAAGTCAACTGATAAGAATTATTTTGGATAGCTTCTAGAATTAAACCAAGGAACTTTATTGATTTGTTCCTTTATCACAAACAACAAGAGTTAGTATTGAAGTTGAAGGTTTCGTATACGTGATGGGTATCTTTAAAGAGGTAAAAAAAAAGATAACAATTAGCAACTTGACTTATAAAGAACTTTCTAATCAACATTGTTAAGTGGTGGAATTCAGTGAAGGAGAAATGGTGATGCTAGGGGTTAATGTAGTGCAAAGAGCAAATATAAGTACTAGACTTGATAAGATCATCAAGAAGATAAGTGTTAATGCTTATGTGTTGGAACTATCTTGTCTTGGAACTCTTAGTTATTACGAGAATTAGTCCTATCTCTGATGTTACAAACTTAAATATTTATCATATACATGATGTTACACAGTCTTCTACTACAACTGAGGATTGGTTTCCAACCATTCCTCATCTCTAAGAGAAGATAGATGATGTTTTTGATGAACACATTTTGGACACAAGAGTTGGTGGATATTGGTGATTTCTCGTCAAGTGGCAAAAAGAATCAATTTCTGACAGCATTTGGATTTTAGAATATGAATTTCAGAAGCTGAATCTAGACTTGTATGAGCAGTATCTATTGCATTCTATGTCGAGGATGACTTGTGACACGTGGGGGATAATTGATGCAAAAGAGCTTAGAGTTTATAAAAGAAATAAAAGAGGGAAAGTCACAAGCTTAATTTGGTAGAATGAAGAGTGAGAGGCAGCAAAGGTTGAAATTTACTTTAAGTATGGTTTGCCCCTATTGTATGGGGAGTAACAATTAAAAATATTGTCCTTATTTGTTTAGGAATTAAGCTTGTTTGAGAATAATTAGAGTAGGAATCAATATTGGGGTTGGCTTAGTAAACTTTTAAAGGTTACTACCTTTGTGATCTGAGAAGTGACCAATCAGACACATTTAGGATTTTTTATGTCGAAGAATATGATCCTATAATAACTTAGAGGCTCAAGTCAAAGTTGCAAGCATAAACCTACATATCCCTTTGTGCTCCTCAGGCTCAATTCCAATTTGTGAACTCTTTCACTTGGCTTCTATCGGTTTACATTACTTTGATATTTGAGCTTCGAGTGAGTGATGATTAAATGTTTTTGTAGCTTGAGAAGTTGAGTGACATACAGTGCCAACCCGAATCTCAGTTGAAGTTCATAATAGAAGCCTGGATACAGGTGAACAATGTTTGCATTCTCTGATCAGATATTGTTTAGGCATTTAATATGACTATCGTTTATCATTTTCCCTTGTAAATTTGCTTCCTGCAGATAGTTGAATGCCAGAGAGTTCTGAAATGGACTTATGCTTATGGATATTATCTTCCAGAGCATGAACACGCCAAAAGACAATTCTTTGAGTATTTGCAAGGTAGGCCACTACTAGTTCAATTGAGCAGATATCTTACTAAATACCTTTTCAAGTGTTCTGATCATGCACTAATACAGGGGAGGCTAAGTCTGGGTTGGAACGACTTCATCAATGTGCAGAGAAGGAACTCCAAGTTTACTTAAGTGCAGAAGGCCCCTCAAAAGCAATGTTTTAAGAATCGGACCGGTGATTGAATCGGAGAAACAACTGATTTAAGGGTCAATGGTTTAACCAGAATTAAACCGTAATCGAACCGATGACTAATAAATATATAAATTTTATTTTATATATTATATATATAAGATATTTTTTAAATATACTATTTAATTATATATCTAACTTAAACCTTCAAATTTCAAAAACATACAAAGCTAAGGTAATGATGGGCCACGTCATTGACTATTCTTTTATCAAAGAATTGCTTTAACAAGCACTGCAAAGTCCTATTCACTTTAACCTTTTGTTTTATACCAAATAAACTAATAATTTCACATAACCTTTAGTTTCTCTGATTTTTTAAATCTAAAGTTCTAAACAAGTTCAAAAAGTAACGAAAAGCAGAGCAAGAAGAGCCAAACTATGTGAACCAAGCAACAGAAGCGTCTGACAACTCTGACCAGGAAGAGAAGCACTACCAGTCCCCACCTCGCAAGCTACCAATTTCGCTACCTAAGAGACGGAGAGAGACGTGAGAGAGAGACCTGATGAATAGAGCAAACAGCGGCAGTGAGTAAGATGAGGCCTGAGAGAGCGGCAGCGTCTTTCTTCTCAAGCGACAATGTCTTTCTTTTATTCTATTTTTGAGTTTTATTTGACAGAAGTGAGAGAGAGATGTGAGGCAGAGTTATTTTACGTGAACCGGGCAGTTTTCTCTTATACAGGTTCACAGGTTTTTACCCGTCCGATTGTAAAATAAACGAGCCAACCACTTACAAAAAAATAAAAGTCAAACCGGACCGTTTTATACTTCAGGTCACTGATTTTTCGGTCCGACCAATTAGTTAGGTCCGGTTTTTAAAACACTGCTCAAAAGACTTCAATGAGTTCCGCACCAAACTTGCAGGACTTACCAGGTTCTCATTTTATTAAACTGAATTGTTGCTGGAATCATGACTTTCCAATCCTGTTGATAATTTGAACTCCTAAACTCAACCTTTTAAGAAAGGAAGAGAATATGGAGAGTCTTTCTGCAATCTTCTGATTTCAATGGTATTAAAAGAATCAATCTCGTAGCCCAAAACTAGGCCTTTTGGTGATGTTTTATGTTATCAATTGTTGGAGTTTATTCTATTGTTCATGAGCTCTTTAATTGTTGCAATTACTCTGCATTTTGAAGGGGTTGTTATCCTAATTAAGATTTCATTTTGAATTTTTTCATGTAGGTGTCATCATTTTTATGATTGTCCAGACTGTTTGTGCTATTGTCATGTATTGCTATTTTGTCCAGAATGTTTGTGCTATTGCCATGTATTGCTATTTAAGTTGGGCTATGGCTAATACCAACTGTTTTTCACTCCTTTTACATGGTGGTTTTAGGGGATCATTACATAACTAACATTCATCATTTTGTGTGGATGATGATACAGTGTAACTAGGAATTACTTTGAGAATTTAGTCCGGGCCTTAGAGAATGGGCTATCAGATTCGCATGGTGCCTGCAGCAGGACAGTAAGCTCGAAGAGCATGGGTGGTGGGAGCAGTAAGCGACGAGGGGGAAGAAGCAAAGGCTCAACTTCCAGATCAAGTGGCCCTGGTAGAAACATCGATGATTCCGGCCATTGATCCTGTGAACACTGCACCTTTGCAAATATCAAGTCGGCCACCATTTGTGCCATGTGTCAACAACGACGCTAAAACTCATTTTTACGCCAGAATGGTCGGCCACCAAAAGGGGTTGTCATTTGATGGGCCTCTTTGGCTTTTCAAATTCACAAGAGAAGACCTTTAAAGCACCCCAGAATGGGGAAGAAGGAACAGTTTTGAGAGGACTTGGGGGTGGGGTTGGGTGGTGAATTAGTTTGCCGATCTCTTATCTCAAAAGGCTTAGCTGCGATGACCCTCGGCTGAGTGGAAGTGATAATGGAAGAAAGTGATAAAGGAAGAACGATGGAAAAGGGTCTTGCAGATAACCCCGCGAAGGATTGAAGATGGCCCCTCCACTGCACAACCTGTTGAGCGTCAATATGGATGAGGCAAATGGTTGAACACTTTCAGCTCACGTCTGCTCCAATACAAGAGGCAACTCTGCTACAACAAACTTCTTAAATTCCTCTTCTAATCTTGACTTTTGTAAACTACTGAATGTATAATGTAAAATTGCAACTCTGATTCTTCATACGAATTTGTGTATGTATGTATGGTGTATTTAGAAATGATGTATTTGCTCCTTGGACCCGAATTGAACTTAAAAAACTCTGTTTTGTGTATGTGTTGCCTTAGCTAGCTACTCACTCTTCTGAAATCAAAACAAAAATGATAATGTAGGAACAAAATTGCATACTGAACATAATGAGCACACCGAAATCTGAAAAATGGTATTGAGTGTCTTGTATTGATGATGGTTTTCAATTTTTTTTTCTCTAAATGAGGAGGATCATGAGCTTTATATCAGCTCTACAACTTTTTGCTACAACAGAAACTGAAGAACAAAAACATAACCTGATGAGTAATGACTAACTAGCACTGACTTTTCCAAATTTGGCAAAACACAAAAGTAAACAGTTTTGTCTTTGGTATAACTGAAACTGACATTGCTACATTGCTAATTACAACTCTGAAATTTTTGTTCTGCTAGGAACATTTTCTGATGATGGCAAAAAATGATAAAACTGTTGTATGATGTTCTAGCCATTTCTTCTTTATCTCTAATCACATTCTTACACCTTGATTAAACAGCCATCTTTAACTCACATTTGTCTTTTTTTCTTCTGGTTAGTTACTTGGTTCTTTTCCTTCTGGTTACTTTTCCCTCCAAGTAACTAACTTGAATTCTCAACTTCTGATGTGTATCCGATGAGCTTGCATCTGCATCTTTCCTTTTCCATTCTCCTCTCTGCCTTGTGCTTCATTCATCTGATCTTTGACTTCATTGGTTTGATCCATGTAGCCTTGAATTATACCTAGGATCATTAATTCCAATCTCCATTTGCACTTGATCCAATTCGGCTTTCCCTTGAGCTTCTTTTTCCTTACTTTCACTGACATTGCAAGCTCCTCCACCAATTTCAATACTTCAGGTTGCACAAGACAAGTTAATTCAACAAAGGGGCAGAGAAAACTTAAAATCCTTGTTTTTATCTTGGTTTCTGAAATCAGTTGTAAATATCTGCGTCCTTTGGCGCAACTGTTGTCTTCACATTCTCATGACTATAACTCTATTTTTAAGTATGATTACACGAGATTCTTAGAAATGTATCATGAGAGTGTAAAGTTAATGATAATATTCATATATGTTGGTGCTAGCAATGGTATGTGTTGCGTTATACTCAGTGAATTGATGTTTGTACTACCAGATATCTCCGGCGTCAATGGGCTGGGGCAGGTCGGCTCTGGTCTGGATGAAAACCAAGAGTTAATTTGTTGTAGTATTTATCTTGGACTCGAAAGCCAACCAGATGAAATGTATTTCACAACGAAGTGTAGGTTTATGTATTCGATTTTCTTTTCAACAGGAATGTAAAATTCTTTAGTATTTTGTAATATTGTTGTTGAACGAGGAACCTTTGTTAGTGTTAAATACAAAGTATTGTTAGGCAATATCGATGAAACATGGAGTACCTTACCTAGTTAAGAAGCAATGTAGATGATTCTCTGCTTTGGACTTTTCTTTTGGCTTATGATATGAAAGGTTTCAAGCTGGTGAGATCCAATTATAATGTAAAATCTATAACACCACTTCCAGTTGTAGGCTATACTTGTACTCATTTTTCTTTTTTTTTCTTCTGGTTTGTACCGCTTTCAACCTTTACCTTCTATTTCACAAGCAGCATCAGAGAAGTGTCGTCTGTTGCTGTCCCTCTCCACGAATCAGGATACAGGAGAAAGCAACAAAGCCTGAAACTTTCTTCTGTCTAGAGGCCATTGTTCTGTTCATGATAAATTCTCCTGTCGTTCCAGTAAATTATTGATGGTTTTAGGTTTTCTATCTTTTTAAAGGTGGCTGCTTCACAAGCAACTGATTGAAAGTTAAGCTTTTTGATTAACAGGAACTTGCCAGATGCTTCCTTGAATTGGTGTGTTGTTAGTTAATGGGTTGTCAAATGAGATGGGCAAGTATTCTGCACTCTGGTTTACCAAGGTTGAAGAACATTGAATTCCCAGGTGTAGCATCATCATGTTTATGTGTACGCATAAATGGAGCGGTGAGCCTACTTTCACAGGACGCTGCTTAAAGACTGGCTTCAAGTCTCCATCTTTTCCCGGAAAGCAGGTACTTAGCTTGTCAAACCTCCTCCATATCCTAATTTGATTGCAACTCCCTAAGAGACCACTTAGGTACCCCCGTAACAAGTGCTATCAGTTCAGGAGTTTGTTGGAACATGCTTTAGCCATTTCTATGCTTGATTGTTTCCCCATCATGATGGGTTATTTTCATTTCTTATGCCTTTGGAAATGGTTTTTCAGTACCGGTATTTGATCTCATCAACCAGTTTCTTTCCTTCCTACTGCAAGTAACATTGGCCATAATAGCAGGTTCGATATGAGATGTACAAGCAAAATGACACAGTGAAATATGTAAGCTATAACAACTTGGATGTGTTCACCTATATAAAGCCATTTGTTTGTCCCCTTGGAACAGATTTGAGAGGATAAGACATGGGTGGATAATAACCTTTGCCTTGGACACAGGTGGGACATCTGGAAATGGTGACAATCCTTCTGGTAATAGACTGGGCAGGATAGTGAATATAGGTGGGAGACAGTTCCTAGACAATTCCCAACGAAGATATTTCTTCTTCTTCTCTTAAGGTTCCTATACGACGAATGCATTGGCTGCAATCCTAGGACAAACAGGTGACTGGGAAGTACTGGTTGGAGGTGCTGTAGTTGCTGCCATTGAAGGGATTGGTATGCTCGTGTACAAAAGCCACCTTCTTTATCCATTGGGAGGCTGCAGTGATTTTTGGTGATGATGAACTATTGGAAAGCCGTTGTCTGCTTAGGTCTCTTTGTAGATGCTTTCAAATTGGGTAGTTGATAGCTTAATCCTGTCAATTCCTTCATTCATTTATCTAATGTTCTGTGTCTCCCCTTTTCAACTCAAGAAAAAATGTCACTATTATTCCTCCATGCTCTCGATCTATAAATTTACACAGTTTTCCTGATAACTTAGAATGTTTACAGTGTCATGAGGTACATACCAATTGGTTGTAGTTTCCTCCTGAAGCACAAAACATTAGTTAGTCTGTTGTTTAGAAGCAGTAAGTTTAACTGGTATTAATAAGGAACAGCTGACAGAAAACAACACAACATACAGAGACAAAGAGCTACAGAAAGGTGATTTAATTGGTTTAGTAAATTTTTACATAGTCGAGATGATTGGATGAACAAGGTCATAGTAGAGTACAGGGTCAGAGAGCCAAAGGTTAGCGAGATGATGATGAGAAGTGCACTGTCTGTGAACTTCTTCCATAACCCAAATAGTGGCCTCTGCTTTACTAGGATGGAAGATACAGTCCAATGGCTTGCATTCATCTGGAGTTCCAATCCTGGAATGATCCCATTCTTGCAATAGTTTATGAGTGAGGTAGTGCAATGGTTGTTCATACATTTGCTTCAAGGATTCAGCTAGTCCTTGCCATGTGAAGAAGGTTATTGGTAGGCCTTTAATGGATGGAATTGGTATCTTTTTCATGTACTCCTGGTACTTTCTTGCCTTCTTATTCGTTGCTTCTTCAATTCATATATATATATATACACACACACACACACAAACACAATACCAATTAGCTTTTCAAACACAGAACAATACAAAACCATCCTTATGAAGTTGTCATGATCATAGTATATATTATTGGAAGTATCACCTCACATCGCATGAAACTACTAAATACAGTTGGTAAAAAATAAAAGAAATTAAAGGTGGTAATAACACCTACCTGCCGATTCCTCCTTGGATAGTCTCATAATTGCATGACTTTCCTCATCAATACAACACTTTTCCCTTCTGCTCCTCCTGTAATTATCAATCAAAACTCCTCTCCTCGTCTTATTTGGAATGAAATGATCATCAGATTCTGTTCCTGAATCTGTTGAGCATAGGTGATGAGTTTGCAGAGGTACATGGTGTCGTAACATTCTGAAAATTGTTTAAGAAGAGGGACTAGGACTCTAGACTGGTAAGGTAATTCACTTTGTAATATCAATCAATGTAGACTTTTTTTTTTTTTTAAGAAATCTAATAATAAATTTGTTCCCTTTGATGAATAATTCAGTAATAAATGCATTCCAATAAACTAATCAGGAAAAAAAAAAAAGATACGTTTCATGCATGCGTTGCAAATGTTGATTATTTGGCCTTAGTAATCTTCTTTTCATGCATATAACGCTTCTATTAGTAACGTATCTGACCTAACTAATACCCCATTTTGTCAATAACTCAATATATATTATTATCTGTAATCTTACAAATTAATGAGTTTTTCAAAATTAAAAATGCATATAAAGGTAAAATTAATGATAATATTCCTCCTATCGAAATAAGAAAATAATGTAACTCAATCAAGCTTTTTAAATTTCAACAGCAATAAATATATGTATTATTATTTTTAATTAATTACAATAATTAGTAATTACAACATCGCATGGAATTTGTAACTTAGAACATTAAAAACAATCCTTTAGTTAATTATTTTTCGAACATGACGAAGGTTAATTACTAATCAGAACAGAACATTATCTAAATTAAGCATTTGATATCTAAGCTGTGTTATTTGTCAAAAATACAAGGACTCGATTTTGTTTATACCGAACTTCATCTACTAAACCCTTTGATCATCACAGAACCTCCATGCACATACGTCATCACATAGATGAGGAAAAACGTTGCTTGTTGCCTCTATAGATATATATATATATATTATGTCTTCCATTGATTGAAACGAAACTTTCTATAAAGAAAGGAACAAAAATAGAGACTGGAAAATCGCAATTCAGGAGATCCGTAGTTGATGTGTGCATATGATTGAACAGATGTTTCTGTCTTTCCCTTAAATCCTCTATCAATTTTAAGTATCATTCCACACCGTGAAAGTTGGAGCTCCATGGCAAACGGCCATGCTATTGGACCTTGGTCCAAGTGTTGGCACCCAGTTGTTGCATGTCGAGCTCTGATCATGATATGCACTTGCACTGCTCTTATTAACCATACCAGTACCCGATGACTGATGTGACTCTGAGTAGTAGTTGGTGTTAACGTTTCTAAAGTAAGGATCTGATGAACCAAGCATATAATTCTCATAACCATAACCATTACCTTGGCTCTGGTTGCCATCATTGGAAGACATAAATGTGGAGGCCACAGATATGCCAAATCCACCACTGTTTCCATAACCAATTCTATGACTCTGATCACCACCATTGCTGTAAATCACAGAGTTTGAGTTAGAGCCAGAGCTGTGTTCTATTGAGGAAGATGACTCCAAGCTCATGAGATTATGTAGAACAGAAGGTTGGAAGAAGTTGTGAGTATTTCCCAGATGTAGCTGGTGAAGATCTTGAAGGGTGGTGGTGGTGGTGTGATGATTAGCATCATCGGACTCTTGTTCCTGCTTGCACCAAAGCCTCTGGGGAAAAGGGTAGTGCATGCTAAAAGGCTGAGCTTGCTGGTATGCAACAGTAGGCCATCCATGGTGGACCAAGCCGCCGCCATAGACGGCAATATCATCTCCGGTGATGTTATCATCGTCTTGTCTGCGAGCATCCATAGTCATTTCAGACTGCTCCACATCTTTCAATCTCTTGGCCGCACCACCAATAGGTAAACTACTGCTCTCTAGTATACTATTCACATCATACCTACTCATGTCAAAATTGGTGACGGCGTTTAATCCTCTGAACTTTATAGCTGCAATGTCATATGCCTCAGCAGCTTCTTCTTGCGTGCCTGAATATGAATTTACAATCAAACTTATTGATTATTACATGAATTGAACATTCTCTACCTCTTTCTATATATATTTATCATTTCTCATTTCCATTTGTAACAACTTACTAAAAGTTCCCAAGTAAAGATCCTTGTTCCCTGCAACTCTTCCAATCCTTGCTTGCCACCTTCCATGTTGATGATGTCTGAAATTAAAACATCAAAGTTTCAGAATCCAGAATTTGCATGTTATTGACTGTAATGAATATACATACACATATACATATGTATATAATATTGTACCTTGTAACACCTCGATAAATAGATGCACCTCGAGAAAACCCACTACTCTTCCTGAAATGCGTTGGAGAAATTAATATACGAAAATACATTCTAATTAATTTCGTTCTGTGCTTCAGAAGGATCTTTTAGATCATGTACCTTCGAAGAGACGCCACAAACTCCTGTCTAGTCATGTGCTTCATCTCTTCCAATTCCTTTTCATAATCGCTGATCTGCAAGTTTATAAGAAAGTTGAAATAATAGTTTCCATTACAGGCAGCATAACCCTTTTAAATCGCCAAATAAAAGGGAACATGTATTGACACATCCCACTTAGTTGGATTCTCTTTCAGCGCATATATATATTAAAAATTATGTCTTCAGCCCTTACTCCACCAATGTTTAACAGGCAAAAACTGTTTCATTTTTGTTCTTGTTTTAACCTCTTAAAATCTGAATAAAAAGAGAAGAAAATGGAGAATGGTCGTAACCCTACAACTTACAGGAAAATTGGTGGTGGTAGTAGTACCCCAGTATTTTAATGCTGCTAAATCATAAGCTCTGGCTGCTTTTTCTTCCTTGTCATAACCACCTATACACCATCAATCACTCGAGTTATCTCAGATTCATTAGCTAAGTATTCATGGATTTCTTGTTAAAATCTTATAATGGATTGAAGAATATTTATGGAAGTAACTCGACCCTTACCCAGATATACTGCAGCAAGACGCCAACATCAAAGATAGGAGAAGATCGATCCACGCAGACAAACCAAGTTAGTTTAAGAGAATGGAACGGCTAATCAGAAGGGTAGAGAAGATAAATCTTTGAGATCTTTCTGTTTGTGCTTTACCTTGCCTTCCTTTACGAGTTTGTCCTTCTCTTCTGCAACTGTTATCCCATAGATGAGCTTCATAACGACCTGTCCATCTATGTCTGTAAAGACAAAAATGGCTTGTCACACCACTGACATTGCACTGAAGAAACACACCAGAGTAGTAAATGGAAGACATTGGTGGATTTAATAAAAGTTACCTGGTCACTCCACGGTATATAGATGTTCTTTGACCAAAAGTATCGATGGATTTCCTTGGCAGTGCCTCGATGGCACAAGTTTGGCTATCCAGAGCTGTTTCCGTCTTCTGCTGCTGCTTTTTATTTTCCGACGAAGAACTCCGTTCTCCACCGTTGTTCCCTCCTCCGCTCACCGTGAGCAGTGGCAAGGGTGAACTTGACTGCGAACCTGTGCCCATAGAAAGAGACAAGCTTTGTGCGCCGCCAGTGTTCTTGTTTTCTTTTTCTGCTTGTGCCGGTTGGTTTCTTAACCATGTCTTGATCATTGACAATCCTATGGAGGAGTTATTGGCACATCCGTTGTTGATGCTACTGTTCCCGTCCCCTCCATTGCTTGTTCTGTCATCTGTTGTAGCTTCAGACGGTAGTTGCAAGGAGCAGTTTTGGAACATGAAGTCTCCTTCAGAAGTATCGTAAATGGTGTTGCAGTCATGAAGCTTTGGTTCGTGGTTAGTGAAGGAGTGACCACCAAGGAAGTTCTCGAGCTTGGGTTGTTGGTTTTGAGCAATGCCTTGGTTATTGCATGCACCAACCATGAACATCGGGACGTCTGGTGAGGTGGTTCTGTAGTTAGTTTTTGGGTTTAGACCTAACCCCTTCATGTTCCAATCTGTCAGAAATAGCATCTTCTTATTTTGTTCTCAGAAAGTGCAAGGACTAACAAAAAAAACCAAAAAACAAATCTCCGAATCGTTCAAATTAGGAGGTTAAACTACTTTGTAATAATATGTTAGGAATGGCAACAAACCTTGAGACTGATTGTTTCTAAATGCTTCGAGAATGCCAAAAGAAGGAGGGAGGTTGAGAGAAGGAGCAGTAGTAAGATCAAAACACTCCCCCGAGACATCTGTAGCAGAGATTTCATCATGAGAGTGAAAACCAAACCGAGTAGCTGCGCTTCGAGACTGATGATCTTGGTCGTCGTCGGTTTGTAGAGGGAGTTCTTGAGGAGAAAGAGAGAAAGCCAACCAGTTATTCATAGAAGCCATGTCCGAGCTTGAAGTGCAGTGCTAACAACTTTTACACATCCAAACAAACAAGTCGACACATAAAGAAGAAGAAGAAGAAGAAGAAAGTGGGTATTAAAGGGTATGGAGATTCATTCATATCATATGAACACATACAACTCGCTTCTTAAATAATCTTAATATATCATAATTAAACATGTCAACCCTAGAAACTTAACCGTGAATGATGGTAGGCGTATGGGCAGTACTGTACTTTTGCATGCAGATAACACGCACATAGACAATACAGAATCAACTCTAACTTCTTCTGTACATACATACATATACTGATATACGTATACATTTACATTTACATATATATACATTTGATTATTATTAACTTACATATGATTATGAAGAAGAAAAAGGAAGCGAGTGTTTTGTGTTTGTGTTTGTGTTTGTTTTCTTAATTTTGATGAGAAATGATGAAGATATGTAGAAGATAATATTAATATTATTATTGTAACGGAGGTGTGATCTGCTCTGACACAAAATTCACACGCACTTGATCACCTCTACACCCTTAACTATTAAGAGAGAGATAAAGAGAGTTACGACAAAAGTCATATCAATGTCAGTATCTCGCCATAACTTTCTCACATTCCCTTACCAATTATATTTCTCTTTGCCTAATCATCATCAATCGAACTTCTGCTTCTTCACTTCTTTTTCTCTCTCTACCTCTACTGTAAGTCTGTAACACATTACACATTAATGCATGCATCACTGAGACTGAGACTGAGACTCACTCACATTTTTCTTTTTATGAAAAATTAAAAAAAAGGTAATATGTAGATATATAGCTTCAAGCTATGAATCTTGTGCCCTCACGAGAAGACATTAACCCCTGTCTTCCGGGTGATTCTTAGTTGTTTATTTTAAGGATTATTATTATTATTATTTTCTGAAAGAAAAACTTTTTCAGACAGATTGGAAGAAAATCTAGTTGTGTCTCTCTCTCTCAAATACATGGAATTTCCAATGCATATTACTTCATTAAATTTCCCATTTTCAATGCTTTTGTCACTTACCAACTCCTTCTTAAAATCCGTAGCTTAGTCATGCCGACATGATTGAGCATAGTCATATGTTGTGTAAACAGACGTACGGTTTACATTAACCTTTTGTTTATACTTACATTTGTATTACACTAACAGTTGCAGTCATAAAATAATTAATAATATTATGTCTTCCAGTTCCCAACCTCTCGAAGCTCGCGCAAACCACACACTGTAAGTTTGACCGTCAAATAAGGAATCGACGTGACGGTAAAACCCCACATGGAGATGAGCATTATGAGATACTTCATTCAATTCAAACCCTACAACTCCTCATTCTCATCTCACACCTGGTTATCATGGTTAGGATGAGACTGAGTCTATCTTGAAAACCTCGTCTTCATACATTACATTTACATGTTCAACAACCTTAATTTAATCGCACTTTTGACCTAGTAAAACCCTCTCAGCTTAAGCTTGCACACTTTCAGAGATACGTCTATATATATATATATATAAAGCGCTTACTTTTGCGAGCCCTCTCGTGCATTATAATGAAAAGAGTGACCTTAATAATGTAACTATGAACTCGGAAGAGAAGATAACAGAGAACGTAAAAGTTATTTTCAATAAGAACAACTTGAACTGTACTTCTCTTACCAAGCAAAGTCGTACATTTATATCACAGGCATGTTCAAATACTGAATGAACGTGTTCTTCATGCCATTTCATTTTACTCTCTCTATTAATATATGAAGCTGAGGGCCATAGACACATGGGTGAAATGAGAATCCGATTAATCAAACTCTACGTGCACCCCATAAGGGACCAGACCAAATTACCAGACGAGACCAGGCCTTATCAAACCATTATTGGAAGAAGGAGGTTGCAGAGAGCTCGTGATTTTGTGGGGTTCATCTTCTTTACATGTTACTACCCCACTACCAAACACGATAGACTGATCTCATAATAAACATTTAGTGCAAATAATTAAATACCTAGCTTATTTTATTAATATAATTTATCTATGAATGTATACACGTACGTCTGTTTCCATTCCCACATTAATACACATATATTATATACCCATCTCTTTTGCTTATATAATTCAAACAATATTTGATTTCTATATATATATATTGAGTACTGCAAATAAAATAGCTCAATTTATTTATTAATTTATTAATAAATTAATTATTTATGAATGTATACACGTGTGTTTCCCATTCCAACACACATATATTCATCTATTAAATAATGTAATTTCAACAATACTGTAATTGACATAAAATTCATCCAATGGTTTTGCTTAAATTAATATTTGTTTCAAAATATAATATGTAGGCACTATAGCATGATTTTTTTTTCCGTATGTTTTTATATTTAAAGTCAACGTACTTAATGCATAAGGCTCTTCACTTTGTAGTGATCTAGGGAAGATTATGATGCACTCAACTTCCCTTTATATTTTTTACAAAGAGAATACATATTCAATTAAACTAATTTTAATTAAACTTAAACCTCAAGTTTGTTAAGTGAGATTTATTGTAAAAGAGTCAAACTAAATTAAAGTTTTAACACATGATCTTCTTCATATCGAATCTCATCAATTTACACTCATTATAAGATTATACATTCACTTCCATGAGTCCCTGACAGTGCACGCCACTCAAAATTACAAAAAATTTTCTTCATCTAAAGCTGCCTAGAGAGGGTAATTATTTTAATTGATATAACAGCCAATTGGTCTTGGATGGATTGCATTCCATTCTCAACTTCACCGATCGACTAGTTAAGATTATCGTATAAGAAGAAACAAAGTAACAGAAATTTCTTATAAGAAAAAAAAAAACTAAAACCTGCACCAACGATGTATATATATATATCGATCACACATTCAAGGCTTCACATATAGGAGTCGATCGGATGGAAGCAGAGGGTCAGTATAAATATAAAATCACACGTGTACCAGCAGCCGATGCCATGACATTAGAAGTTGTATATATAAAAGGTTGACAATGTCTGTTTCCTAAATCACAATATATATCGAGAGAAATAAAGAAAATAAACGCACACAAACAATATATGTATGAGTTGCATAGAGACATATAGAAGAAAGAGTACAAGGATTAATAATACTACTCCCTAACCTTACCTTATTATAAGGGTAGAAGCAAAGCAAGCACAAAGACCAAGGAATAGCAAAGTAAAAGGTTATATATAATAAACTGGAAGAGAACTGAGATTTCCTTGGAGAAATAAGCTGTGAACCCGTGCCTCCTTGGAAAGATTAATACATTCAACTCTCGATTTGTCTTTCTTTTTTTTTTTTTTTCTGACCAACTTGCACTCTTACCCAAGTTTTTTAATATTATTTTTTGCCAAAATTAAATAAAACTCTCTCTTGCTATCTAATAGAATTGTTAAATGAAAAAAAGAAAAGAAGAGATTTCCAAGAAAAACAAACTTTATTAAAGATGATCAAAAGCTTCCTCCCTTACTTTTACCCTCCCCGTGCTTGAGCTTCTTGTCTTCCATTATTTCCCTAGCTACTACCATTACCCAAGTTTTTTAAATGTTAACCATTTGCATGGGGCATCTTTTAGTAATATTACTACTTATTCAACCGAGAAAACCCAAATTGTTTATGGTACAAATTGGATGCTTATATCCCCTTGAATATAATCTTTGTCTTATGTCCATGTATATTTATTCTAGTATATCATCTTTTTTTATTTAAATAATTTAATACCCTTTTGAAAATTTCAAGTACACTACTTGGACATACGGTATGATTACACT
>JAOQMS010000176.1:144942-157913 GCA_027563885.1 Erythroxylum longipes
GGGTAAGATTGAAGCTTTAATTAGTAAGTGAACATCATATACACTGTAAATAGAAAAATGGAAGTCTGGCGAGAGAGAGTTCAAAAAGAGTGCATGGCTCGTGCGTGTCTGTTTTTGTCTCTACTATCTAAAATAGAATCCTCTCATAAGCCAACAAGCCCTAGGAATGCTCATTCTTAGTCCTTTTTCTCTTGACATTTAATTCGGGAACCCCAATACTCTTTATACCAATATGTACATAATAACTTATGAAAGTTTCAATTTGTACAATCTTTTATTTGAAGTGATTATTGTTGTCAACTGATACTCAAATCACTGCATGGACTTCTCTTATATACCATTTTGGCTGCATAAAAGAGTATTGCCAAACTGATTATATATGTAGAAGTTGATGAAGAAGAAGAAGACATTGTTCAGCAACTTAACATGTACAATATTGCTTGATCATTTTCAGCATAAAAAGTTCCTTTTTTGTTCTTTTTGGTTTATTTAGTTTCCATAAACTCAAATAATAGTAGAACTTTCAGTTCCTTGTTGATTTTAGAAACTGTCAAGCTGTTTGCAAATGGTAACATATCATATTTACAACCAATCAATACTTGATGTCACATTTTCAAGCTTGTTTTTGCCTTCTTTCCCTATATATTAATGAGTAATGAAATGCATAAGACAAAATTCATCAACAAAGAAAATGAAGAAAGTGTAGTAAATAACTAACTTAACAGGGCATCTGCAACTCGTGATGTCTTCCAATGTTTGATACGATTGTGTTCATCAATTTCCAACCATTTCTTGATAAGTTCAAACACTGACTTGTCACGAAGCAGCTCACGATGAGTTGCATTAATCTCCACTCTCTCTGTTGCCATAAATCCATCCGCCTGCAAGTCAAGTTACAAGTTAGGTTCACCAACAAAATTCACCAACCTAACAAGGAGCGAAGAGGATGCTGATTTGATTATAAAGGACAACACTTGTGCTTTTACTGGGAGTTTGGTAGCCCTCCAGTTTTTGTTGCTCCTATAAGTTTAGAGCATTAGGAGAGATGCATGATCCCAAAAAAATCGACTAACAAAGTGTCACTTGTTTGTTTGTAGCTTATTACAGTTGTTCTGAACGAGGGATAACACAAAACAAAAAGAAACCAGAACAACCCTCTTTTAATTTCAGATCGATTGTATGGCATCCTCTTGTTCTTTACTCCATTACAACAGAAAAATCAACCAAAAGAATAAGGCAGGCACCTTTGCTGATTCAACTGGAACCGTTCCATCTCCATCCACATACGAGTACTGGGGCTACAACAAGCACAATGTTAGAGAAACGTTTATGATGCATGAAACAATAAGTTTATTGATAGTGATAGGAAGTGGCAGGTCCTAAGTGCTAAATGGAAGATGTTTGTAAAACCCTGGAATGATAAATTACAGATTATAATAATATCGTGCTTATAAACATAAGTATGAGTGAGATCCAGCAGCTATTCAAGAGTTAGCAAGTTTAGCAGCATCAAGTATATAATCATCAAGAAACCAAATTACTCACCAATGAGTGGCACACCTCAGACAAGTCCCCTACTGGAGATGTCTCTGAACCATAGCTGCATACGGAATGGACACACCAAGTCAGCCTCATATTAGCTGAAAATTGAAAGCATTCACAAAATATTATCTTGGCATCACCTCAAAAATGCATCATCCAAGACTAATTAACGGCCATTTGGGACTTTACCTTATGAATTAGTATCAAGACAAATCTCAACCACTTTTATATCTCAATTGAAGTTTCAATTGAATTTTCACAAATATCTCAAGCATAGCCCTCCAATTTATCAGCAGGTTCATATTATGAGGACAAACGTAGAGGAAATTAGTTGTATTTCAAGGTCCAAAAAATACATAAATCAGCCATGCATTTTTCAAAAGAAATTCCACTAATTTCATGCCTTTTCCAAAAGAAATAGCACTAACAGAGCAATCTTAAAACAATTGTTTACCATACCAAACATCAAAGGGTGTATCAAATGATGTCCCAACAATATTATAGAATGAAACCCCCTTTGGCAGGTGAGCTTCGTTGAGAATCTTGCGAGTAGAAACAGACCATTTAAGGATGGAAAAGTTGAAGGGCAGCGCAATTGTGTTACCATTGTAGGTTAACTGAAAAATGAAATAAAGACCACAGTCAGTTTCAGCTAACATACAATGTCTTCATACATTGAGAAATTACAATTACATTGAAAGATGGAGTTTCAAGAACATGTCATCAGAAAATCAAAATCAATAGTTAGCAGAACCTCATCGGAACTTTTGATATTTCTGGTAGAATACACCAGGATCCCAATAGCATAGGCTAATCTTAAAGAAAACCACTAGAGGTTTGAGTTATCCTTCTATGTATTGCAAAGAAGCATCTTCCTCCTACAGAATATCAAATGGCTTCCAGACACAATGTTACCTCATTGTTTTTCAGTGCTTCTTGAAAGAACATGGTACTATCAAGTGGGCCATAGGACTCTAATTTAACAGAAGTTTCCCCATCATTTGTTTCCTTTCGCCAGACTTGAATCTGAGGGTTCTTTTCCCAGTTAAAATCTGGATTTGCCAACATTTCATAGATTGATGGACACTCAACTAGCTGTTTGCAGGCCAAAGAGATAAAAGAACAGTTTCATAAGATCTCCAGCAAAAGAAGGGAATAGAACTGACAGACTTCTCGCGCTTCCTTTCTCTCAAATTGTGGCACTAAGCATTTGAAAAAAGAGCAGCTGTTCAGGGAAAGGAAATTACCAGTTGGTGCATCGTCCATCTTTTGACAAAGAAGTAGCTCTCTAAGCCTTCAACAAACTGCAAGCCAGTTAAAAGAGAATCATTGATGCATCCTGGTGCACCTGTTATGGAAGCACACAAGTTTTCAAGCCTGCTTTTATTCCATTCAGAAATGAAAAGGAAAGGAAGTTGTAAACAGAAATTGTGGATGCAGGGACGAAAATGAAATAAGATCCTCTGCATGACTCTCGTAGAATTAATGTCTAATGCATATGGCTAGACTAAAAGTACCTTGGAAAGGACAGGCAATGCAGATCCACTTATTGACAAACTGTGAAAAAACCTGCCAAGAATGAATTGAAGATTATGTTACACACCATATGAAAGATAATGGGAGTCTAACTTCATCCATGGTGTTCTGAAAAATCTAATAATGTTTGAAAATTTCAGAGAGTAAATATGCTCACATCTTTGTGGAGTGACATGAAACATGAGACCAACAGCCCACCCATCGAATGAGAGATTACATTAACTTTTCTGTTTCCAGCAGATTTATAAGCAGTTTCCAACTTCGCTTTTAGACCTTTCATTGATTTATCAATTCTGAGAAGGGAATGTAAATGGTATCCACGAACAGCATAGAACATATACAGTCAATGTTATAAGTGGAACCACACACACTCCAATCTTAAGCAAAGGAAATAGCTTAACCATCTGAAACATAATCGGTTGAGGAAAATATTTACCTATTGCTTTGCCGAAAATCATAGCCATATCCAAACAATGTGGTTCCCTTCTTATATCCACATTTAGTGAGCATCTCAATCATATCATGAAACTGATATACCTCTGTTAGATGTAATAATTTAACGAACTGGCACAGCACAAAGATATCAGAAAACAAAGTTTAGCTCATCCAATTGGTTAACAAATATAGTAATGTGAATGGCAGAAGATACGATGACGAATAGAAAAAGATGAGACCTATCCATTCCACAGAACATAAATACCGGAATACTCATTCTTGTTTGATATTACAAGAAGCATGATTAGGAAGACATAATCATAAATAAAGTTAGGGAACCATCTTTAATAATTGTTAAACGAGTTCAGTAGGAGGGTTTCATCCAAGATCATACCCAAGAAGGATCTAAAATGTCAATGGCATAAAGTCCGTAATCATCATCAGGGATCACGATTTCAGTGTTAGAATCCAACACTTCTGTGTAGCCTGACAATCCGAAACACAAACAACGTCAGAAGGAATTGAGGATAGCATTGCTCCACAAATTGCAATGCTAACTAAACAAGAACAAGTGCATACCCATCTCGAACAAACGTTAAAGATGGGAACTTTCTAATAAAATAACAGAAGTACGCACTTTCTATCTCTAAAAATCCTATTTTTAATTGTTCCGAACAGAGCAAGCAATAGATAGAGACAGAGAGAAGAAAGATACGAGATGAAAAAAAAGTGGGGAAGAGAGAAAAACCAGAGTTGGGATTGTAGAGAGACCAAATCTTCTTCTTGAACTCTAAATCAGCCAACAGAATCCGGACCCAAACACGGGTCTCGAACCCCAACTTGTTCTTACTCTTGGAGTGGAGAATGGAGCCTCCTATCCCGGACACCAGGAGCACCGGGTCTCGGTCTGGTTCGGTAGCTTCGAAGCTTCGGTTGCCGAAGCATGGGCAGGAGTCGAAAACCATGATGGGGTTGAGAAATGGGAGGACTCTGTATTTGTTTGCGTTAGTTGGCGGTGGTAGCTAGCCTAGCTAGTAAAGTAGTACAAACTGAAATTTTGCTGACATTACCGACTACGAACAGAAGCTCATTAATCATTCCACTTCGTCTTTTAATAAAACCAACTATTACCATTCAGCATAGGTTATTAATTATATAAATAAAAACTGAAACGAGGACAGGTAGGCAGGCAGGTGGGTAGGTTGGTGTGAAAAAGCATTCATAGAAGCATATTCTTTTGGCATAATTTTGTTACTTTTCTTCTTCTTCTTATTCAATGAAAGTAATAGACTTGTTAGCTTTATGTTGCTGACTTTTACAAGGATCCAGCTCTTCCACGTCCTGCTCGTACACCAGACGAACTCCGCATTTCTTAACTGTCAATTGTCTGCAACTGAATCTAACATCAATGTTGTTCCACAACTCTACACCTCCTTCATAGCATCTCTCCGGTATATTAATGAACCAATGTTGATCAAACCCTAAAAACCAGGCGTCTCTTGGCAACCACCCATTAACCTTGGCAGAAGCAAGGTTAATGGGTGGTTGCTGCTGCTAGCCTTCTCGGTATTTGGTTGAACAAAACACTGAATCCTCGGAAACTCAGAATCATCGTCCTCGTTCCAAAGTTTCTTGTCGTCATTGACAATGTCTTCATCCACCACATAAACTGCGGATACTGCAAGCCCCTTCCATGGACCATCACACCAACTTGGAGGAAGCTGTAGCCTACCTGCAGACCCCATTCCTGAATAGTTGAACCATTCAGGACTTGGTCTTCCAGGGCAGCACATAAAAAAATGATAGAGTTCCTGTATCATCAGAATTGTTTGAAGGAATCGAGAATCAAGAGTATTGAAAAATATTTCATTCATCTGTATATTTTTCATTACATACATCGAGTCTCCTCTATAGAGAATTACATTACCAATTACAGAGTGATTATAGGACTATCTATGGAAAGGAAAGATTTCCTCTTAATGTATTACAATTATTTCCTATTTCTAACACTTCCCCTCAAGTGGGATTGTAGGATCTCCTACATCCAACTTGCTCAACACATCATGAAAAATTCGTCCAGTTATTGCCTTTGTAAGAATGTCAGCAAGTTGATTTTCTGAACGAACAAACGGCAATGCAATTATTCCAGCCTCCAACTTCTCTTTGATAAAATGGCGATCTACTTCAATATGTTTAGTACGGTCATGTTGTACTGGATTCTCGGATATACTGATGGCAGCCTTATTATCGCACTTCAAATCATACGCATTTCGTGGTGGAAAGCCCAATTTCGTCATCAACTTCCTGAGCCATAATAGTTCTACCAGATCTTTTGCCATCCCTCTAAATTCTGCTTCTGCACTTGATAGTGACACTACCTTCTGTTTCTTACTCTTCCACGTAACCAGATTACCTCCGACTAGAGTAAAATACCCAGAAGTGGATCTCCTATCTTCCGGACTTCCTGCCCAATCAGCATCAGTATACCCCTCGACCTCCAAATGCCCATGTTTTTTAAACAAGACACCTCTTCCTGGTGACCCCTTCAAGTATCTAAGAATCCTCATTGCCGCTTCCATATGATTCCTCTGAGGTTGGTGCATGAATTGACTCACTACTCCAACAGCATAAGCCACATCTGGCCTAGTATGGGACAAATAGATCAATTTTCCCACTAGATGTTGATACCTCTGTCGGTCTACCATTTCAGCTCCATCCACTATCTTCAAACCATGATTCACCATTATGGGTGTATCGGCCGGCTTGCAACCAGTCATTCCCGTCTCAGCTAGCAAATCCAGTATATACTTTCTTTGAGATATATAAATCCTTTGTCTTGATCTCAGGACTTCAATCCTAAGAAAGTATCTAAGACCTCCCAAGTCTTTCATCTCGAATTCTTTAAATATATTAGCCCTTAACTTTGCCATCTCCTCTGTATCATTGCCAGTAATCACCATATCATCTACATAAATGATCAAGCATGTAATCAACTCCCCCTTCTTCTTTAGGAACAAGGTATGGTCAGAATTGCTCTATCTATACCCATATCGCTTAATCGCCACCGTGAACCTACCAAACCAAGCTCGCGGAGACTGCTTCAACCCGTATAAGACTTTTTCAACTTGCACACCTCCCCCACCCTGAAGTCATCCGAAAAACCAGGCGGGGCTTCCATGTATACTTCTTCGCATAGATCACCGTGAAGAAATACATTCTTTACATCGAACTGATGTAGTGGCCAATCAAGATTTGCTGCCAAGGAAAACAAAACCCGTATAGTGTCAATCTTCGCAACTGGGGAGAACGTTTCTGAGTAGTCCACCCCATATGTTTGGGTGTATCCCTTCGCAACTAATCTTGCTTTGTGTCTCTCCACTGTTCCATCTGCCTTGTGTTTTATTGTGAAGACCCATCTACAGCCCACTGTCCTTTTCCCAGCCTGAAGCATGCATTTCTCCCATGTCCCATTCTTCCTTAAAGCCTCCATTTCCACCTGCATAGCTTGACACCATTCATTTTTCTGTTTTGCCTCCTCTACATTCCTCGAAATTTCTTCTACATATAATGTAGTGGCAAATGCTCTAGCTGTCTGTGAGAGGTTCCCCCTCACCAAAATAGCCACCGGATACCTGGATGAGCCTGGTTCATGTTCTGGAATATATCTCCTCGACGGGACCCCCCTTGTGCTCCTCAGAGGTAATACATATCGAGTAGGCTGTTCACCTGTGCCTAACTCACTCTCTGTATTGTCAAGATAATGATTAGAACTAGTAGCGGAAGCAATATCAGGTATTGGGCTTACCTCCGGATTCTCCGAGATATCCGCTGAAGGAGACGATGGTGGCATATTACTTTGCAGAGGAGACTGTTCTATATCTTCAAAGGCAGGCTCAACGGACCTACTAGGCTGGTTGTTGGACGCAGCAGTTGGCAGAGTGAAGTGTGACGAACTAAACAACCAATGTAGTGGTTCTGTGACACTCTCCCCTTGAACACTGGATTGGTTGGGAGTAGAATCTGGGTTAAAGAAATATTCAGTTTCAAGAAAGTCGCAATCCATGGTAGTATACATGCGACGGGTTTGAGGATGATAGCAGCGGTAGCCTCTTTGGTGGACCCTATATCCAACGAAGACACATTTAAGGGCACATGGATCTAATTTGGAGCGCTCTATTTTAGGTATATGAACGAAGACAGTGCAACCGAAGATACGGGGCGAAAGTGTCGAGGCTGGGGGCACTTGGGTATGATCAGAAAGAGTTTGAACAGGGGTACAAAGACCCAGGATTTTGCTAGGTAAACGGTTGGCAAGATAGGTGGCAGTTGCTACGGCCTCAGGCCACAAAGAAATAGGGACATGGGACTTGAGCATTAGAGCCCGAGTGATCTCAAGCAAGAATCGATTTTTCCTTTCCGTGACCCCATTTTGCTGAGGGGTATTGGACAGGAGGTCTGATGGATCAACCCATTGGTTTGGGAAAAACTCTTCAGAGTATTGTTGACAAATTCACCTCCATTATCGGAGCGAAGGATCTGAATCTTTTTATTGAATTGGGTTTGGATCATTTGGAAAAATTGTATGAAATTTTGAGGTACTTCAGACTTATTTTTTAAGAAATAAATCCAAGTCATATGGGTAAAGTCATCAATAAATAGAAGAAAATATTTAAACCCTCCTGCCCCAGACAATGGAGCCGGACCCCAAACATTAAAATAAATTAATGAGAATATATTGTCAACCCGAGTATGATTTGAAGCAAAATGATGTCTATGGTTTTTAGCCAACACACAGGTTTCACACTTAATATTATTATCAGAAAATTGAGGAAATAGTAATTTAAGATAACCAGTGGATGGGTGCCCAAGTCGTCGATGCCACAACCAACTCTGTCGGTCCACCGATCCATGAGCTAGCAATGCTAATCCTTTCTGAGCCACCTCGTCAACATAGTAGAGTCCACCCCGTTCAGTTTCATGCCCAATGATCTCCTTCGTACGGATATCCTGCAATAAACAGAAGGAGGGGTACATCAGAACAGTGCAGTTGAGCTCCTTAGTCACGTGGCTAATAGAAAGAAGCTTATAAGACAACGAAGGCACAAAAAGACAATTTGACAATTTCACTGTGGGAGTTAATTCCAAAACCCCGGCTCCCTGGACCGATGCAAGACCCCCATCAGCTGTCTGAATGTATGATTTTCTAGGCCGGGTGGTATGCACAAGGTCAGACCTATCATAAGTCATTGTGTCTGATGCTCCGCAATCAAAGATCCATTGTGCAACTTTAACCTCCTTTGATCTTGTACTTACATATGTAAAAGACAAATTTGAGTCATCACTTTGCATTTTAGGCAAACTACATAACCCATTATATGCATCATTAATTCCATGGGGGCTGTCCGAGGAATTTTTAAACAACCAAGGACTAATCTGGCTGCCCTCGCCATTATTGAGGTCAACTGCGGAATTGTTCAAAGCACAGGAATCAGAACACGAGTCAACAATATAAGCAGGGGGACATCATAATTATCAAAACTTCCTTCCTTGAAATATCTAGGGTTAGAAATAGAGGGACTTGGGGATAAATATTTTCCCCAAAGTCCTTTACCTGACACTTTGGTCGGATTTGCCTTAGTCTCTCCAGCCACCATATTCGATCGACCCACTCCTACTGCGGCAAAGCCACTGATCTCCTTCTCTGGCCTGTCTTGTTCTTCTCTGGTGGGATCTTTGTCGCCGGCTGCTACTGCGGCTTTGCCCCCTTTGCTCCTATTATTATTTTTATCCGATTTGGTGTCTCTGTATTCCCACCAATCTGGGTAACCAACCAAGTGGAAACAATCTCGCTTGAGATGTCCCTTTATGCCACAATGATCGCAAGTCTTGTCTGTTCGTCGCCGGGATGATGAGTTGGCCGGATCTCCGGTTGAATCTGACTGGCGACCCTTCACTGTCCTTATCGATTCCATTCAATTTTGGTTCTGACCTTTCGCGACCAACCCCGATCCAATCCCCAGTGATGTATTTCCACTGCTGGAATCTACCGAAGAACCAAGAATATTCTTCCTGGCAATTTCCCGGCGAACTATTGCATATGTACCTTCGACTGAAGGGAAAGGCGGCGATCTGAGAATCTCCCGTTTTATTGCATCATATTCATCATTTAATCCAGCCAGAAATTGAAATAGTCAATTGTCTTGCACAATCCTGTTGAATCGCTCGATGTCGGCCGGCAACTCCATTGGATTGGGTTGCCGTCGGTCAATCTCCTTCCAAATGCTTTGGGCTTCACTAAAATATTGCTCCACTGTCTGATTGCCCTGTTGCAGTCGATTGGCCCTGGTCAGTAATTCAAAAATCTGTAGGCCATCTTCTCCGCTTTGATATGTCGTTGCCAAGGCTACCCACAAATCTCTTGATGTGGGATAATAAATATATTGATGCACAAGTTCTGGTTCAATTGCTTTAGTGATCCAAGAAAAAACTTCGAGGTCACTTTGCCTCCACCGAGAATATCTTGGGTCTGCCGGTGTTGGTGGCCCTGGATCCCCTGTAATATAGCTAAGCCTCCCACGGCCTCCAATTGCAACCTCCATTAATCTCGCCCACAAAACATAGTTGTGGATATTCAACTTTATATCGATTGTAACTGGCTGTATATTGATATCAATATCTGAATCTGTGTTTGTGTTGGTATTCTTTGACAGTAACTGCGCTAATTGTTGTGACAGGATTGTGGCCACATCAAACATAGCCGAAGTTCCAGAATTTCCTTCACTCATGGTAACGGCCGAGAACAGGTATCAATGGTGGATGGTGTTCAAACTGATCGAATCCCTTAGGATCGTATCAGCTCTGATACCATGAAGGAATCGAGAATCAAGAGTATTGAAAAATATTTCATTGATCTGTATATTTTTCATTACATACATCGAGTCTCCTTTATAGAGAATTACATTACCAATTACAGAGTGATTATAGGACTATCTATGGAAAGGAAAGATTTCCTCTTAATGTATTACAATTATTTCCTATTTCTAACATTGTTACTTATAATTAATGTTCAGTTTAGATGGGTATAGGTTGCCTGATGAAGTTACTAATGGTGGAGTGAGTTGGGGTACCTGAGGCCAGTTTTTAAGCAAAAAATAGAGGCGATCCAAAACAAACGAAAACCCGTCATTTCCTCGAAGTTGATCAAGTTTGTGGGAATTTGAAAAGACCAATCCAAACTCTTTGTAAGGCTTGCCACCTTCTAATGGACTTGGAAGATCTGTCAGTGATTCGCAGTCAAGCATGCTTACATAATTGATGCCTAGTGGAAGCTCTGGCAATGACTCCAACTTCTTCCAGTTGTCTAAAATCAGTTCTTCGAGATTGGAAAGTTGTCTGATGCTTGCAGGTAAGCTAAAGAAATCGTTTCCATTCAGATTTAGTGTTTCTAATGCAATGAAACAGCTTAGATGATCAGGAATTGCTCCTTCTATCAGATTGCTGTTACTTAGATCAAGAATTTTCAGATGACAGAAATCTAACAGAGAAGTTAAAATGGAAGTCACGGGACTAGAATTGTTTCTTGGCAGTGTACGGAAAGGTGACACCAAGTCCCATGATTTACATTGTGGTTCATTACAACCATGGAAGGGCAATACTTGAAGGCTTTTCGAAAGCTTAAGATATGGTGGCAGTTGTCTGACAGCAGTTTTGCCCAAGTCAAGCACCTCCAAGCAGGTTAAATTCTGCAACCTTTCTGGTAATTTCTCAAGTTTTGAGCACTCTGACAAAATAAGATTCTTGGGGGACTTCAGATTGCGGATGCTATTTGGAAGACCCACAAGGTTTGTGCAGTCTTTCAAATTCAAAGAAACCTGCTCTCTCAAAGTTCCAATGGAGTCATTAACCTTCCTCAATCTTGTGCACCTTTCAAGCTTTACACTCTCTACATTTGGGAACCATGTAAAATCAGGGATTTTTCTTAAGTTCTGACAGTGACTAAGATCAATGAGCTTAAAATTCTGCAGAGGCTATCAGTGACACAAACATTAAATAAAAGAGATCAGAAACAAAAGAAATACTTGAGAAACTTAAAAGTTAGCATCTTCAACTAAGGTGCATGAAAGAAACCTTAATTGCTTTCATATTCTTCCACAGTTGTTCAATATGGCTATAGCGCAAGTTGAGCTCGACAGGTTTATCAGGTTGGAAACTTGGTGGCAAGGTTTTGGAAGGATAACCATTCCATTCCAAGTACTGTAGTTGATCATCAGGAAGATGATGTACGCTCTCAAAAACTGCGACAATTCCATAGTACGAGAAACCTAAGCTTTTTCATCTTCAGAAAAGCTTTAGTACACAAGTTTCCTCTTTCTGATCCTTCCAATTTAGGACTATGCCTTCAATTTCTTCCATTCCCTTCAACATTTTCGAATTGCAAATTTTAAACAGGAATCTAAACAAACATAAAGGTAATACAGGATTGATTAATAATCACGCAAGTTAGCTCATTTTACTTCAGGACATGCTCTATGTCCTCATACAGCCATACCCTGCTGCGTTTTCCAGGATTTTCATACGAGTTTTGCTTAACGATTTCTCTACCCATTTCTTGAAGCAAATCATGCATCTATATTCTGTCATCAGAGACGGTTACTAGAGATTTATCTATCAGTACCCTTATTCCAATGTCGGGGTACAACTAACAACATTCAAGTACTTTCATCACATAAGCTCTCCTCTTGCCATTGAAGAAACAAGCTATATATAGGAACACTTTCTTCTCTAGTTCCTCTAGTCCATCGAAACATATTTGAAGCTTGTCTAAAATCTCTTTCTGAGGAGCCTTCTTGAGTCTGTCCAATGCACTTCTCCATTCACTTGGAGATTTGCCAAACAGAAAGGACCCTATAACAACAAGGGCCAAGGGTAATCCATTAGCATAGTTCAAGAATTTATCAGACAGCTCTGCATACTCCTTTTTGGGTATTCGTTTTTGAAGGCTTTCAAACTAAAGAGTTGAAGAGCTTGCTCATGATCTAATTCCTTAATCCTGCATAGTTTATCTGCTCCACAGCTAATCGCCATATGTTCATCCCTGGTCGTTATAATAATCCTACTTCCACTACTAAACCAATCACGCATACCAGCTAATGCTTTGAATTGGTCTAATTGATTAGCATCATCAAGAACAATAAGAACCCTTTTGTGGTATAACCTCTTTCTAATCTCGTTCATCCCTTGATCGACATTCCAAATCTTAATCTACTTCGTCTCCATTAGAATTTCTGAGATAAGTTGCTCTTGCAGTGAAACTAAGCCATGCTTTTCTTGGACATCTCTAACATTGTCAAGAAAATTGCTACCTTCAAATTGATGAGAAATCTTCCCATAAACAACTCTAGCAACTGTTGTCTTCCCTATGCCACCCATCCCATGAATCCCTAAAACTCGAATGTTCT
>JAOQMS010000177.1:0-40490 GCA_027563885.1 Erythroxylum longipes
ATTAAAGTGATTTGAAATTGCAAATAATTTGGTGTTGAATGAAAATGTTTATGAATGGAAGTGGGCCCAAATTGGTTATTACTTCCACATATATTTGTCGTCGTTTCAAATAACACAAGTTATACTGATTCTTGAAATGATTGAGTGCTCTAGCAAGCCATCCTCGCGGGGCACGGACTCGAATATCACATATCGATATCGGGTTTGGGTCTTGCGGGAGTGGGTTGTTACATATGCACCCAAACTCAATCACCTGGTTCGAAGAGAACTTACTTTTTAGCTTTATTTACTTTTTGTCCATATATGCTATTCTTTTTCTCAATCTGTGCACGTGCTTTCACGTGTATTGTCTTAATCAAGTCAACCTTATTCTTGCCATCTAAACTAGCAATCTCAGTCTAAGGTAAAGGCATCAAATCTAACACAGTTAATGGATTAAAACCATACACAATTTCAATCTAGGAACTTAACATTCCTATCTGAAACAATGGTCCTTGGCATACTATGAAGTCGAACCACTTCCTTAAAGAAAAGATCAGCAATGTTTGTTGCATCATTTGTTTTCTAGCAAGCAATGAAATTAGTCATTTTACTAAATCTGTCCACAACAACAAATATGTTATCTCTACCTTTCCTAGTCCTATGTAAACTCAATACAAAGTCCATAGATATATCAATCCAAGGTTCACTAGTTGCAGGTAAAAGTATATACAAACCATGAGGCGTAGACTTAAACTTAGCTTGTTTACATGCAATACACTTGGCACAAACCCTTTCACATATTTTCTTATATTTGGCCAACAAAAATATTCACTAAGCATATCTAAGGTCTTTTGCACACCAAAATGTCCCATTAAAATAGAACATGTAGGAGTGCAAAGTTGTTTACCCCTAAAAAGATATCTTTTATATCTATAGAACTTATCAATTGCAGCATATTCACAAGCTTGATATAAATTAGCAAAATCAACATCATCCACATACAATTCTTTCAAATGCTCAAACCCAAGTAACTTATAAGTAAACATAGAAATCAAAGCATACCTACTTGATAATGCATAAGTCACAACATTTTCCTTACATTGCTTATATTTAATCACAAACAGAAATGTTTCAAGATATTCCACCCAACTTCCATGCCTTTTGCTCAATTTCCCTTGTCCGTTCAAGTACAAGGCATAAAGCTCCTTATCATAAGTGGAGTAGTCTAAGACTGATCCCCTTAACTTCTCACTGAAATATGCTACGGGAAGATTCTCTTGCATTAAAACATCCCCTATACCAATCCCAGAGGCATCACATTCAATTTCAAAAGTTTTAGAAAAATCAGGAAAACATAAAACAGGTGCAATACATAAATTTTCCTTTAAAGTATTAAATGCATTTTCCTGTTCTTTCTCCCATCTAAAACCAACATTCTTTTTAATGATGTAATTCAATGGAGCGGCAATAGTAGAGAAATCTTTAACAAATCGCCTATAAAAACCTGCTAAGCTATGGAAACTCCTAACCTCACTAACTAACTTAGGTTTCGGCCATTCTTGAATAACTTTCACCTTTTCAGAGTCAACCTCAACTCCCTTAGAACTCACCATAAATCTTAATAAGACAACTTTATCCATACAAAATGAAAAATTCTTAAAGTTTGCATACAACTTCTCTTTCCTAAGCACATCTAAAACAGTCTTAACATGCATAACATATTCACAACTTCTCTTTCCTAAGCACATCTAAAACAGTCTTAACATGCATAACATATTCACAACTTCTCTTTCCTAAACACATCTAAAACAGTCTTAACATGCATAACATACTCATTTAAGTTCTTATTGTAAATAAAGATGTCATCAAAGCAAATAACCACAAATTTACCAAGGAATTGACGCAAAACATGATTCATTAAGTGCATGAAAGTACTAGGTGCATTGGATAAGCCAAAAGACATGATTAACCACTCATATAATCCATATTTGGTCCTAAATGTAGTTTTCCATTCATCTTCTTTCATCCTAATATGATGATAGCCACTTTTTAAATCAATTTTGGTTAATATGCAAGCACTATGCAACTCATCTAGCATATCATCCAATCTAGGAATAGGATGATGATACTTTATAGTAATCTTGTTGACTGCTCTACAGTCCACACACATCCTCCAATTTCCATCTTTCTTTGGCATTAAAAGAACTAGCACAGCACAAGGACCTATGCTTTCCCTCATATACCCCTTCTTATGCAATTCATCCATTTGCCTTTGTAATTCCTTCATCTCCTCTGAATTGCTTCGGTAAGCTGGATGATTAGGAATTTGAGCTCCTAGTACCAAGTAAATCTGGTGCTCAATCCCTCTTAAAGATGGTAACCTATAGGATACCTCTTTAGAAAAACATTATCATAATCTTGCAATAAGGCCACAAACACACTAGGCAAATTTGGGTCAAGGTCAGTGTTAGTAAACAAAGTTTCCTTAAACTGAATCAAAAATAAAGTTCTCTTGCCTAATTATGCACTATTTAACTCTTTCTCTTTTGCATACAAACATGGTTGTGTCTCAACTTTTTCGCTCTTCTTAATCTCTCTTTGCTTACTTTTCATATTCTTTTTTTTTTCACTCACAAACTTCTTCTCTCCTACACATCCCACTTTCTTTTCCTCACTTGTGCAGTAACTCATCAATGGGTTTTTAATTTTATTCTTTTCTCTCATGGCCTCTTTTCTCTCTTCTTTCTTTTTCACCTCACTACATGAATCCCCACTTAATGATTGTTGAATTTTCAGTTGTTCAAGATATGCTTCTTTGGATGATAAAGGAGCAAGGGTAAATTTTCGCTCATTAAACATAAAAGAATACCTATTCATGTACCCATTATGCATAATACGCCTATCAAATTGCCATGGCCTACCCAATAATATATGACTAGCTTGTATAAGCATGACATCGCACACAACTTCATCCACATATCTACCAATAAAGAATGCAACAACTACTTGCTTAGTAACTTTAACTTCATCACTTTCATTCAACCATTGTAGTCCATATGGATTAGGGCATTTATCACATTTCATCCCTAATTTCTCTACCAAATTAGTACTAGCCACATTAGTGCAACTACCCCATCTATAATCATGCTATAAGCTTTCCCACTTACTAAACATCTCGTGTGAAATATGTTATCCCTTTGTTCTAGGCTATCTTCCTTTACATTTAAGTTCAATGCACGTCTAGTAACTAAAGATTCACCCTTCACAACATACTTAACATTTTCATCAACATTAGAAAAATCTTCCAAAGGTGGCATACTTAAATCACTACCATCAAACTCATTACCATCATCAGACTCAGAAACAATTCCACCACCCTTAATAGAAATAGTCTTCCTATTAGGACAATCAGATGCATAATGACTATGCCATTGATATTTAAAGCACTTAATATCCCTATGTTTACAAGGTTTAGAGGATGAATTAGTGGTAACTTTTTGAATAGAAGTACTCCTCTCCTTGCCTTTGTTTAACTTGTTGCCTTTCTCCTTGGAATCTGAATAGTGCTCCCTCTTCTTCTCTTCATTTTTGATTCATCTTGGATACCATTTGATGCTAGAATTTGAGAAAGACTTGGCTGACCTCCTTTGTTTTTGTTGCCTCTTCACCTTCATTGCAATGTTCACTAGGTCCTCCATCTTTACATAATGTTGCAACTCAACTAAATCAGCAATTTCCTTATTCAATCCGCCCATAAATCAAGCCATTGTCACCTCTTCTTCCTCTTTTATGTTAGCTTTAATCAATAGTATCTCCATCTCTTTGTGATAATCTTCTACTGATCTAGTTCCTTATGTGAGTCTATGTAATTGTTGGTGTAACTCTATATAGTAATAAGATGGCACAAACCTCTTCTTCACCACTCTTTTCATCTCTTCCCAAGTGGATATAGGTGATTCCTTATTCCTCCTCTTATTCTTTACCAATTCATCCCACTAAACTAAAGCATAATCAGAGAATTCCACTGCTACCAATCTCACTTTCTTATCTTCAGAATAGTTATGACAAGTAAAAATCATGTCCACCTTTCTTTCTCATTCCAAGTATACTTCAACATCATTCCTACCTTTGAAAGACAGAATTTTCAGCTTGATGACATTAATGTTACTATCTTTTCTCTCCAGTCTTTCTTCCATCCTTACTCTACCCCTCACGGATTGCACTTCATCTTCATACTCGTCATACATTCTTTCCAATTCTTCCTCTTAATTCCTATGGCTGCCAACTAATCTCGTACGATTTTAGATTATACTGGTTTCATTAATTTTCTCATCCATCCTAGTATATAACTTCTTGAACTCATTCATGAATGCCTTATACATCACTTTCAAATCAGGCACATTGTTGTCCTCCTCATGCAATGGTTCCTTTTCATCACTTCTACCGACCATTCTTATAACAAAAGTTGCAAGAAAAATGTTTAGTAATAAAAGATAACCTCATAAGTTACTCCCTTATATGTTTCACTCAAAAGATGACATTCTACTCATGTTTCACTCAAAATGGTTTATTTGCCCTCTTTTAAGCTTACACACTTAAGCCTTTTTTCACTCAATCTTAATGTCCTCAATTATACTTCAGAATTCAATTTCCAGTTAAGGTAATGCACAAACTGTAAATTAAGATTTAGGAATGCAATAAAAATACCTAAGAAAGACGATGGGCACAAAACTAGAGGCAAATATACCGAAATCAAAGAAAGCAAAATGGATACACAAGAGGAAGGATATATAATGCCCAAAAGAATACAAATTTTAAATTAACAAGAATCAATTTGTTAATTATGTTGTAAATGGAAACAAAAAATAGAAATTAAAAAAATAGAAACTTAGAGTGAAGGAAAGACATTAGAAAGCAATAAAAGAAATCCTATAATCACGTCAATCCCAAAGATAGAATTAGAGTTTTTTTCAATTTATTTTTTAACACTAACTAACGTTTTCGTTAAAATCTTTAACGCTAGCACCTCATCTTTTCTTTTTCATTTTTTGACTTTTTTCTATAGCAATGTTTTCTTCTTGTGTAGCCATTGATTTTTTTTCATTTTTCCCACAAAAACACAATAATAAGATGAACCCAAATTTTGAGTTCTAATGGAAAATAAGTTGGCCCTGGGTTTCATTTCGGATTTCATGACGACAATGCGCCAAAATCAGGATTTAATAAAATAATAATTAAATAAAATTGGGAACATTTTAATAAAATAAAATTATAACATATAACTACATTAAAATTTAGATAAAGAGAATTCATGGTGGGACTTTTTGAAATAACAGATAAAAAAATAATAAATAATACAAATAGGGGTAAAAAATGAAGAATAAATCAAAGAATTACATTTATGATTTAACAACAATTTTTGGCCATCACATGCAAATGTCACGGGCATGACATAAAAATGTCACAGCCGCGACAATTAATCAAAAAACTCAAGGGTGTGAGTGAGAGGAGTCCCGAGCGTGAGAGGAAAAACAGGGAGAGAGTCACAAGTGTGAGAGAGAAAATCATAGGTTTGAGAAGAACAACAAGGAAGTCACAGGTGTGAGGAGAAAACTCGCGAGCGTGAGAGGCGAAAAATCACGGGCATGAGAGGTGAATCACGAGCGTGAGAGAGAGTGACAAAAGAGAAAATCGTGATCGTGCTTCATAAAGATCGTGACTTTCGATGAATAATGGCAATGTCGCGATCGTTCTGCGTAATGATCTCGACTTTGAAGGAGTTCAGGGATTATCGCGATCGTGCTTCGAAACGATTGCGACTTTCTAGTCTCCACCCTCACTTCAAACCATCAGAACTTTCAATCTAGAAATCCAAAAATTTCAAACTTTGTCATTAAAAAGATAAGAGAAATATCTACAACATTTATGAAGACCATTTTGCTCAATTCTGCCTAAATCAATCCAGTTTAATCCTTGAAGTTTCAGATCACCCATTTACCCCTTATTCTATTATTTTCTGTCATCTGTTAACAACATCTATATGTATAGCTATTAACTACAACCTAAAGACCCAAATCTAACATTTAATTCATACATGAAAAATTCCAATCTAAACAGTTTATCTAAGGAAAATCCATCCAAAAGTCATCACACAACTAGAAAGCTTATTCCCAGCCACATTGTCAATTCAACAGAAAAGAAAATTCTGCACATATACATAAGAGAATTTCTGCAACTTTTACTATAAATTTTCATTGAAACAGAGTCTTAGTACAACTTCAAATTTCATATCCAAAACCACATCAGTAGCACAATATAAAATACAATCATGAATGTTTATGCTTAATATACTTCTAAAGTGCCAAAAGTGATCCGAACTAACTAGTTAAGTTACAAATGTAAAAAAATCCTTGGAGTCCGTCGAAATTTTGCAAAGTTTATTGCTGATATGCTTTTTCTTCACCTGAGGAGTAGAAAATAGTGGGGTGAGCTAGGAAGCTCAGTGGGTAATACGGTTATAGCCATTGGCGACGAACCACACATACACCAACAAACATATACATAAATTTATATCACATTTATATGTACATTATCCGCAGTTCAAACTCACAATTAAACATATTCTTACACAAATTTAATCAATTAAAATTTTCTATCATCAAAACATGACATGCAACAAAATGCACACATATAATGGCTTGAGAGAATCTCATATAATAAAATGGCGAAACTGAAGTTAACACCATGAACAAAATGAGTCCATTTTTCAGAGCTCATATGCCACAACGGGGCAGCCGGGTTTCGGATGCATAAATATAGTTCATATCATAACCATATTTTTCGTACTTCTTAAATTTTTTGGTTTCCATTAACATAAAGCATCAGAATTCTTACCAAGTAAACATGATATAAATTCACAAATATTTTTCCCACATTCACAATGAGTAAAAGCAAGCATTTAATATACACATACAAGCAAATAATTCAACTAATCAACATAATAACTATAAATATACTACCCACCTCTTTGCTTGATATTTCCAAGCTCAAGCTTGCTCTTCTCCTTGCTCTTAACTTCGACTAGCTTGATTCCCTTCAAACACATATATTCTCATTTAATCAACACACACAAATGAAGCTTTCCTTAAGCTTAAATATCCATGAATGAGCTAAAGCTTGATCTATTCTTAGTTTATCTACCTAAAAGAACTAGATCTAGTTAATGTTCATAAAAAAAACTAAGAACATGAATTTCTCGATTTTCTTTTTTCTCCCTTCATTTTCAACAGATAAAAACCTAGTTTCTCTACTTTCTTCTTCTATCCAAAACAAGAAAATAGACAAGAAGTTACCTAAAACTTAACTGAACCTTCTTGTTCCACTACTTATCTCCTTTTCTTTCTTTCCTTCTTCTCCTTTCTATGCTTCTGTTTCGTCTTCTCATCTAGTTTCTTCCATGACTCTCTCTTTCTTTTTCTTTTTTCACACACACGACTCTTTCTTATCTTCTTTGTCTTATTAGTTTAAGACAAATTTTTATCTTTACAAGATTACCCTTCCATATTCAATATAATTCCTACTAATTCCTTAACTTAATTCTAACTCTTCCTATTTAATTCATGCAACCATATAAAATTCATAATATATCTTATTAAACTCCAAAAAATTCTAATTCATGACTTCTAACTTATTTTTATGGTTGCTTTTGCAATAAGTAAATCCTAAGAAAATCGGGGTCCAATGCACAAACAACAAATTAAGATTTAGAAATGCAATTAAAATACCTAAGAAAGACGATAGGCACAAAACTAGAGGCAAATATACCGAAATCAAAGAAAGCAAAATGGATACACAAGAGGAAGGATATATAATGCCCAAAAGAATACAAAATTTAAATTGACAAGAATCAATTTGTTAATTATGTTGTAAATGGAAACAAAAAAAGAAATTAAAAAAATAGAAACTTAGAATGAAGGAAAGACACTAAACAAAATAGAAAGCAATAAAATAAATCCTATAATCACGTCAATCCCAAAGATAGAATTCGTTTTTTTTTCAATTGATTTTTTTAACACTAGCTAATGTTTTCGTTAAAATCTTTCACACCAGCACCTCATCTTTTTTTTCATTTTTTGACTTTTTTTCTATAGCAACATTTCTTCTTGTCTAGCCATTGATATTTTTTCATTTTTTTCCCACAAAACCACAATAATAAGATGAACCCTAATTTTGAATTCTAATGGAAAATAACAGTAATAATGTTGGCTCTGGGTCTCGTTTCAGATTTCATGGCGACTATGCGCCAAAATTGGGATTTAATAAAATAATAATTAAATAAAATTGGGAACATTTTAATAAAATAAAATTATAACATATAACTACATTAAATTTTAGATAAAGAGAATTTATGGTGGGACCTTTTGAATTAACAGATAAAAATAAATAAAAATAACACAAATAGGGGTCAAAAAATGAAGAATAAATCAAAGAATTACATTTATGATTTAACAACAATTTTCGGCCATCACATGCAAATGTCACGGGCATAACATAAAAATGTCACAATCGCGAAAATAAATCAAAAACTCATGGATGTGAGTGAGAGGAGTCCCGGGTGTGAGAGGAAAAACAGGGAGAGAGTCACAGGCGTGAGAGAGAAAATCACGTGCATGAGACGAACAACAAAGAAGTCACAGGCGTGAGAGGAGAAAAATCACGGGCGTGAGACGTGAATCATGGGTATGAGAGAGAGTGACAAAAGAGAAAGTCGGTGATCATGCTTCGTAACAATCGCCACTTTCGGTGAATAATGGCAATGTTGCAATCCTTCTGTGTAACGATCGCGACTTTCAAGGAGCTCAGGGATTGTCGCAATCATGCTTCGTAACGATCGCGACTTTCCAGCGCCACCCTTACTTCAAACCATCAGAACTTTCAATCCAAAAATCCAAAAATTTCAAACTTTATGTCATTAAAAAGATAAGAGAAAGATCTACAACATTCATAAAGACCATTTTGCTCATTTCTACCTAAATCAATCCAGTTTAATCCTTGAAGTTTCAGATCACCTATTTACCCCTTATTCTATTATTTTCTCTCATCTGTTAACAACATCTGTATATCTAGCTATTAACTACAACCTAAAGACCTGAATCTAACATTTAATTCATACATGAAAAATTCCAATCTAAACAATTTATCTAAAGAAAATCCATCCAAAAGTCATCACACAATCAGAAAGTTTATTCCCAGCCACATTCTCAATTCAACAGAAAAAAAAATTCTGCACATATACATAAGAGAATTTCTGCAACTTTTACTATAAATTTTCAATGAAACAGAGTCTTAGCATAACTTCAAATTTCATACCCAAAACCACATTAGTAGCACAATACAGAATACAATCATGAATCTTTATGCTTAATATGCTTCTAAAGTGCCAAAATTGATCTGAACTTACTAGTTAAGTTACAAATGTTAAAAATCCTTGGAGTCCGTCGAAATTTTGCAAAGTTTATTACTGATATGCTTTTTCTTCACCTGAGGAGTAGAAAACAGTAGGGTGAGCTAGGAAGCTCAGTGAGTAATACGATTATAGCCATTAGCGACGAACCACACATACACCAACAAACAAATACATAAATTTATATCAAATTTATATGTACATTATCCACGGTTCAAACCCACAATTAAACATATTCTTATACAAATTTAATCAATTAAAGTTTTCCATCATCAAAACATGGCATGCAACAAAATGCACACTTATAACGGCTTAAGAGAATCCCATAGAACAAAATAGCAAAACCGAAGTTAACACTATGAATGAAATGAGTCCATTTTTCGGAGCTTATATGCCACAACAGGATAGCTGGGAGAAGGCTATAGGTCAACGAGCATGTGACGAACAAAATGGTATCTCTCTTGCCCACATAAGCAGATTTCGGATGCATAAATATAGTTCATATCATAACCATATTTTTCATACTTCTTAAATTTTCTGTTTTTCATTAACACATAGCATCAAAATTCTTTCAAGTAAACATGATATAAATTCACAAACATTTTTCCCACATTCACAATGAGTAAAAGCAAGCATTTTATATACACGTAGAAGTAAATAATTCAGCTCATCAATATAATAACTATAAACATACTACCCACCTATTTACTTGATATTTCCAAGCGCAAGCTTGCTCTTCTCCTTGCTCTTGACTTCGACTAGCTTGATTCCCTTCAAACGCATATATTCTCATTTAATCAATACATACGAATGAAGCTTTCCTTAAGCTTAAATATCTATGAATGAGCTTAAACTTGATCTATTCTTGGTTTATATAGCTAAAAGAACTAAGATCTAGTTAAGGTTCAAAAGAAAATCTAAGAACATGAATTTCTTGATTCTCTTCTTTCTCTCTTTATTTTCAGCACATAAAAACCTAGTTTCTTTACTTTCTTCTTCTATCCAAAACAAAAAATAGACAAGAAGTTACCTAAAACTTAACTGAACTTTCTTCTTCCACTACTTATCTGCTTTTCTTTCTTTCCTTCTTCTCCTTTCTATGCTTCGGTTTCTTCTAAGACTTTCTCTTTCTTTTTTTTTCTTAACAGACACGACTCTTTATTCTCTTCTCTGTCTTATTAGTTTAAGGCAAATTTTTATCTTTATAAGATTACCCTTCCATATTCAATATAATTCATACTAATTTCTCAACTTAATTCTAACTCTTCCTATTTAATTCATGCAACCATATAAAATTCGTAATATTTCTTATTAAACTCCAAAAATTTCTAATTCATGAATTTTAACTTATTTTTATGCTTGCTTATGCAATAAATAAATCCTAAAAAAACCGGGGGTCAATGCACAACCAACGTATTAAGATTTAGGAATGCAATAAAAATACCTAAGAAAGACGATGGGCACAAAACTAGAGGCAAATATACCGAAATCAAATAAAGCAAAATGGATACACAAGAGGAGGCATATATAATGCCCAAAAGAATACAAAATTTAAATTAACAAGAATCAATTTGTTAATTATGTTGTAAATGGAAACAAAAAAAGAAATTAAAAAAAATAGAAACTTAGAATGAAGGAAAGACACTAAACAAAATAGAAAGCAATAAAAGAAATCCTATAATCACGTCAATCTCAAAGATAGAATTCGTTTTTTTCAATTGATTTTTTTAACACTAGCTAACGTTTTTGTTAAAATCTTTAACGCCAGGACCTCATCTTTTTTTCATTTTTGACTTTTTTTCTATAGCAACGTTTTTTTCTTGTCTAGCTATTGATTTTTTTTCATTTTTCCCACGAAAACACAATAATAAGATAAACCCTAATTTTGAGTTCTAATGGAAAATAACAGTAATAATAGCACATAACAGTAATAATAGCACATAAACACAAGATAAATAAGAATTTATCCTAATCCAAGCTCTGATATCAAATGATGCGGAACCCTAAGGTTAAAGAACCTGAAACCCGTTAAACACACACTTTGGATAGAATATGAACAAGAAGAAATCCCCAACCCTAATGAACCCTCAATCAATTATATGAAAGGAACCACATATAATAAGGTTGATTTGAAAACATGACTAGAAATTTGTCATAAGTGTTTACCTTAATAAGAATTATATTCTTGATGCAATAAAAGAAGACAAGAAATGCTTCCTTAAAAATTCGTTATTCATTCAATCTAACCCTAAACAATGTTTATTATGATGTATTTATGACCTTTGAAAAAAAATCCTAAATATATAGAAGGCCTTTAAAAATGGGTCTTTTATTAAAATAATTAAAGCTCAACTAATATTTCTAAAATACAACCTATTAAACCTAAAAGTTTTAAACAAGCCTAAGATACAAGTAGTGGGTTGCCAAAAGTTATGCTTCTAACGTAAAATAATTAATTAAATAAGAAGGAAAGTTTTCTTGTTTATTTCGCCCAACTTGATTAGTTATCTACTTATCTTGTCATTAATTTTCATTGTCTCTTGGGATTCCATAATATTTGCAATTTGGCCCATATAGAATTGAAGTGCTTCTTTGAACTTCTTAGCTCTTAATTTTGTTATAGGTCTCTTTTACATTCCTAGCTTCTTGATGTGCGTTGGAGACGTTCATCTTACATAATTTACTCGATTTAAACCTAACTGAAGTAAGTATCCCCCTTTTGCTTTTTCATCCCATTAGCTTTCGTTTACAATTCATGTAAACACAAACGAACAGTCTATGCTCTCGTCCTTTTCAAATAATATTTTTACTATGATTAATATATCATTCCTTTCGTCAAAATTTTGGTTGTTACTTAAGAAACGTTTTTATGCTACTATTGTTTGATAGTCCTTTTAAAAATTAGTTGATACTCCCTATCAAGCACGAGAAGGAAAAAGAAATTGGTTGACTACAAATCAACATTACTGAAATATATTGGGTTTTTACAGTTATGAGGAGTGGAAGATGCAGTTTTATTTTGACAAAATTTTATGGATCGATGACTGTGACTCGTATTCCACTGCCAGAATTGGAGGTGCTTATAACCCCACTGCTGCAGCTAGCCAGCCACAGTTGGATTACACTCTCATCACTTATTGGTAGTTATCATATATTAATAACATTGCATTATTCCACTCCTTTTTCTCAACGCTTACTGATGTGAGCAGGATCACGGATCACCGTGGAGTTGACGAGAATAACAGAGGCAAGAGAGGAGAGCTAGCTACACTGATTGGGCTCATGACCGGAACTAGGGTCAAAAGGCTTAAGGAGGCTTTCTATGTGCCTCTGGGCTATCTTTTGAAGAGAATGGAACAGTCCAAGCCTATTAGAAAAGAGCTTTTTGAATCCCAACTCAAATTAATCCATCTAACTCAAATCTTGAGACCGGATACTTTTGGGACTCGAAGACTTGGACTAATTTTAGTCCCTCACTTAAACCCATACATCAGACCTTTTAATTATTCTAAGTTGAGACATTTTTTTGTTTTAGGCTAACCTAAGTTAAAGCCCAAGTACTTATTATTAAATCTAGGTATAAATAGGTTCATTAAGGCTATTGGAAAGGATGATTATTACTTCTTGATTGTGCTGTCGCTACAGTAAAGTTTATTCCTCTTGTTCTTGTTTCAATACGAATCAATAATTTACTAACCAATTTTTCCCAAATTGTGGCGTGTTTGTTTGATTCAACCTTCTTAGTTTTAGTTCTAATTATCTAGGTTGCTCAAATCACGTATTCGTGAGGTCTAGTAAGAATTGAACCTTGCGTATTTTCTTATTTTTTGTTGAATTTTGAATTTTGTTCTTCCTTATCTTTCTGCACCAAAACTTCCAACTACTACAAACCCATCAAGCCGACGCCACCATCATCAAGGATTTTCGGACAACCTTTCATCGAGTCACTTATGTGCTCGCATCACTTACTCTAGCTTTTTGCTGCAACTTTCCAGCTGAAATGGTCAGACCGCAAGCTCTCTTTCCTTACAACTCTGAATTTCAAAAGTGGCTTTATATTTTCAGGTATTGTATTCATTCAAGATATATTGTTAACTTGGCCACATTGAATTTAGTTCTACTCAGCTTGCTTTCCCAATTTTGATGACTCGTCTTTTTTTCCCCTAGTGCCATGACATTCATGCGCTGGCAAATTTGATGTGATGCACAGGAGATATTCTGTTCATCAACTTGGTGATTACACAAGTAGATTTCGTCTTTTGAAAATTAACCTGTTGTTATATAACATTTCATCTTTGTACGCCCGAGTTTTCTGGATATTGAAAATTTGCCTGTGAAAGACAATTCAACTCCTGGTGGTTATTATGCACATTGGGGGGATTTTGTTTTTGGTATTAGAGCAGAACAACAACGTGAGGCATTTATCTGCAGAAACTTTTCAGGCTAATGGTTATGCTTCTGTTATTCAATGAAGCATTATTTAACAAATCCTTATAACTTGTTCCACAGCCTCGCGCTTTGGAAGACTAAATTGAAGAGGTTTAGGATTAGTTTGACTTATTGTATATGCTTTTCCTAAGTTGCTATTTGATACATAGTAGGTGTACATGAATGATGAGCGCATAATAATATCATTTTCATGTCAGGAACGAGAAAACTAAAAAGAAAATGAACGTTTATGGGGATTTTAATGTAAGAATCAAATAATAGAATAAAAACTACAAAATGTGAAAAACTAAATTGGCAGAGTATTGCATATATTGTTTCTTGATATTCTTTTGATGAAGAAAGAATTGTTTTGCAGTCGAGCTACTTAGTTCATTTGCTGGCATGAAAAGGTTATTTATTGGATGTTCACTCTTTTCCAATTTACTCATTTGTATTTCACTTGTCTTCTTTTAACAGATTCAATTCTATTTCCTGAAGTACTCACGGCACTTCGGCTCTCTGGCCATCTTCTACTTGGTGTAGTAAGGATGTACTCAAGAAAGGTGAAATACCTTTTTGATGATTACAGCAAGGCTTTGCTGAAGATAAAGAAGCTTTCCAATCTACCGTAGTTGATTTACCTCCAGAAGGATCAACTGAATCTAATCACTCCATCACCTTACCTTAGACTTGATTTTGAATTTGAGCTAAAAGATAATGATTTTTTTCAGGTGTTAGTTCAAATACATTCTAATAGTTCCACTATCTTTTTTCTTAAATATAACATTACTGAATTTTGACTTAGTGACCAACTTGTAGTAATCTATGTTTCCTGATTGATCAGGTCTTTAAGCTGATAAATATGATTATGTATTGGTCCTTGCTTTTCACTTTACTGTTGTAGATTATGGTGCAAATTTAACTGTGTTATTATAGATGAGGTATGGTAACAAAATTTCATTTCTACAGCATCTATGTTGAACACTATGTTAATACAAAGGAGCAAATTACCCTATAAGACACCATGGAAGTTGTTGTTTACTCGACATCCCAATTTGGTTTGGATGGTAAATAAATCTATCATAAGGATAATGTGGTGATATGTTTACATAGAAATGGTGTGAATTGCTAACTGATTCTTGATGTATGGTTTTGTACGGTTTGGTGATGGTGACACTTCCCAAGTTGATTTGAAGCTAGAAGATAAAATTTATCGTGCTCGCTCCCAAGTTCCTTTTATGTCAAGTCGGAAATGAGATGTCACTAGACTAACAAGTAATCAAACTCTTATAGAAATGCTTTTCCTTTTAACATGTGCATGACTGCACCAACTTATATATTCCTATTTGGGCTTTGTGATATTGGCCATTAGATTTCTTCCCAATCAGTAATTGATTTTTGAACATCCATTCTGTCTGATATTTACATTCCTGCTACTGTAGTTAGTTATAGCCTTGTCTTGAGGTCATATATGCTTTGTCTCTGTTTTGCATGCGAGTTTTCTTAAGATTGGTGACTCGTGTTTTCTGTTTGATGTATTCCAACAGGACCTATTTCCTGACAAGGCTCCTGCAACCATGCATGATGAAATTCTAGAGTATGTTCTTCCTATATGTTAATTTTATCAAGTTTGAATCCTTGCGAATTGATACTTTGGTATGGGGTTAGGAATGAAAAAGATTGTGCTTATTTATTTATTTTTTTCACCTTTGGCTCTAAATGGTCGTAGGCTTGTAATGTAAGCATAATATAATTCTAGTAAAGTGTAATCAAAAGCATCCACGTATCTGGTAAGTTGTCCGATTGCCAACTTTCTTTTTTTTTGAAAATTAAAAGAAATATATTACCAAAACTGAAAACTTATATACAATCCTATTACAATCTTATTACAAGGATAATAACCAAATTATTACTACTACTACTATACTATTATTAACATACATCTAAAAACCATATTAAACCAGCTATATTAACCAAGTCAATCTGAATTCCTGTCTAATGGCATCTTACTTCTCTTTGACTATGATTAACTCTCTAATCAAGTTAACAATTGTAGCAGCAAGTTCATACTTGTGTTGTTCCACTTCCTTATATATGCGTCTATTCCTCTCCCTCAACATGTGATATATCACTATCTGAAATACAGTATAACATCATTCAACACCTTATTCCATTCAAAGGAGAAACAATATTCGGCTCCAAACTACTTTGGTATATTCACATTCAAAAAAATAGGTTATTTCTACTCTCATTGACATGTTTACACAAAACACAAAGGTAGTTATAGCTAATGTCCCAATAACCAAGAAAAATTAACTAAGGAAAACACGTTATCATGTAGCAAGTGAAATATATAAAGGACTTTGACACATCTATTAAACATTTATTTATCTTCAAGCAAATTAAAGTTGTTATTCTTAACTTAAATAGGTGACAATTTCAAGAAAAAGTTTAATATAGCAATCACATGAACATCATTCATTCAATTGCAAGGTTTATCAAATTATTTAAGCATTTATCTACTTGTATCAAATTATAAATCAATTAAATTAAACTAAAAAAATCTTCAAACTTTATCTCAATCTGCAAAATTCAACCTAATGCATACAATAAACTTGCATGAGAAAGATGCTTCAACTTTCAAACGTTTTTGTTACCCTTATTGAAAAAAGAATTAACACTGGATCATTTAGAAGATTGTTTGAATAATCACCCAACTTTTGAAGCGAGAGTAAACACTTTGTTATGAATAGTCCTTATTATTCAAATAGGTTATTATATCAAAACAATAACTTTAAATTAACATCGGAGCAAATCATTTATTTTAACACATCATTGATGGTCAATGATAGGTCACTCTCTATATAAAAATAGGCAAGTTAATTCTTGAATGGAATAAATTTTAAAATTGCATTTTTAACTTAAGAAGACAGTTTGAATCATTTATTTTTTAATTGTATGCAAATGTTATGGTTATAATTATACACTCTTGTTCCTAACAACAAATGATATTTAAAGCATAAGTCTTATAAAACAATTATATATTTTTTAGGAGGGAATGCGCTTAACCCTAAACTCTAAACCTAAAACTCTAAGCCCTATTCCCTAATCCCCAAACCTAAACGTAAACGTAAACTTAAAACCCTAAACCTTAAAACCCAACTAGTTAAGTGCATTCCCTCCTAGAAAAAATATAATTACTTTATAAGACTTATGCGTTAAATATCATTTACTATTAATAACACAAGTGTATAATTTAACCATAGCATTTGCATAAAATTGAAAGAAAAAATGTTTTAAACTATGCCTTCTTAAGTTAAAAATGCAATTTTAAATTTTATTTCATTCAAAAATTAACATGACTATTTTTATTTAGAGAACAACCTATTACTGACCAGCGATGAGGTTAACGTAAATGAGTAATGAAAGTGTTCAATGTTTACAAACTAAATCAGAACTTAAATTTATGTAATAATCTAAACGCAAAATAAATTGTCAAGAGCATTCATTAATAAGTAGGTTTTAAGGATGAATGCAATATCGCCCTTAATGAAGATAACAATTAAAGCATGTCATGCCTACAAGTAAGAAAAAGTTGGACAAATGAAGAGCCAAGAAAGGACATTCATTCTAATCAAATTAATAAAAACACTGCACCTTAATCACTCCATCTTCTTTATTAATAAAAACACTTCAAGTACAGTAAATTAAATTAAAAATATCCAAGATTTTTAAACAGAAAATGAGTATGGCTTATATATGAAAATGAATTTAATAGATAGATTTAATAAAAAAATAGAACGATGATTTATTCTAAAAAAAATAAGGTTATAAATAAAAGGTAATTTCATGGACATCATTGAAAGATCACTTGTGATGAAATTTACTAAATTTGTAAGTCGTCTCCCTTGCTGAGAAGTGGTAAAGTTACTCTCAAATTTAAATAAGTAATAAGAGTACCAAATTGTTATCCAAAATTAACACAATGAACAATGTTCAAATGTAATCTTTCATGAACTAAGAAATTCTTAACCTCAATCTAGACCAAAGGAACAAATACCGTTCCGTACTGGCCAGTACCGGTCTTTTTCGTATCCGAAATAACGGCCACATACTGGTCGGTACTGTAACTTTTGAAAAAATGAAGGACTGATTTGCAATTTTAGAAAAACTAACCCTAAAAAACTATAACGACGCTTCATTCCTCTTTGGCTCTTCCCCACCACTCTCCCGCAGCTGCACCTTCTTCACTTCTTCATCTTCTACCTTCTCATCTATCTCTCTCACTGTCTCACACCGACTCTTCACTTTCAAGTCTCATCTCACTTCTTCTTTTTCTTTACTCACCAGTCACCAACCACCGACGTGGCTCTCTGTCTCTCACACCAGCAGTGTTTCTCCTTCGGTCATCCTCCCCGTACGTCCGCATGTCCCTGATCCACAGGCTTCACTCACAGCACGTCTACACCACCACCACATCGTCGGTGCTGCTTGCCACCTTGCCCAAATTCACACAGCCACTGCTACACACCACATCTTCACTCACCGACCACCGCACGTTCGCACCACCACCATAGGCTTCACTCACTTCACTCACTGCACGTCCGCACCAACACCACTTCCAATACCCGAAGGCTGAAGCTAGTGAATTGTTTCTGGGCCTATTTTTCGAGTTTTCCTGCTGAATTTTTTCCTTCTTAACCTTAATTGCATTTTTGATTGTGATCGATTGTTGTTCGATTTGTGAATTAGTTTTGTGATTTGGGTTAAATTGAATGAGATTTTGCGTGTATCTGGGTTGGAATTGGAGTTGAATGGTTACGAACGGTGTTGTGATTTCTGAAATGAATATGGTGTTGTGATTTCTGAATTGAATATTGAAGTTGAATTGAGTGAGACACAGTTTTATGATTTTCATGGGTTGGATTGAAAATTGGAGATGAATTATTATTTTGGTTGATTTATTTCTAGTTTGGTTATAAAATAAAGATTGGTTTAAGTTTATCCAATTAAGAGTCATTTATGATAATTTATGATAAGCTTTTGGATCAATGAAATGCAGGGCCTTATATGAATATGTGATGAATTTAATTGATTCAATCATTCAATTGAAAGTTTGTAAGATGAAACTTGAAAGTTGAAACAACTTAAATTAAAATTTTAAACCAACAATATTAAAGATGTAAACTTGCAAAAAATTAAATCATTAATTAACAAATTCTTAATATTTGTGAAATGGTATTTTATTTTTAGTATTTGAGTATTGACTATTGAATTTAGATAAATAATTAGTTTAGTATAAAATTATGCAATTGTAAATTAATGATAATTCTGTTGTAATTAATAATAGTATTTGCCTATTTGGGTAAATGATTAATTGGTATAAAATATGTTGAAACTAAATTATTTTGTAATATATATGTGTGAGGTATCATAAATATTTATAATAGATAATGTGTGAAAGTAGTGATGTAATAAGTGTATCCCACAAAGAACTACTTCTTTTTTTTAAATTGTGAACATGTTGTAGGTTCCAATCATTTATACTTAGACTTATTAATGTCAATTAAAAATTGTAAAAGCAACTTATATATTTAAGAACGAAATATAGAATGGTGTGTAATATTATGGTTTGTCAGAAATGAAAAGAAGATTCAAAGCTTTAAATAAGAAAAAAAACATTTTCAAAGAAGTTATATCCTTCAACTTGATCCTTTTGTTATGAATATATCTTTAAACTTGATCATCATGTTATGAATGGATGTGTATGAAATGAACAATTGTATAAGATATGCCATTCATTATTTGGCAGTTATACAAATCATATCATAGTCTTCAACTTGATCCTCATGTTTGAAACTTTGAATTGAAATTGTTGGAAATAGAAATTATTTTATGAATATTTTGTGATTATTAGAAATGGAAATTGTTGGAAATGGAAATTGTTTAAGAATGTTTTGTGATTATTGGAAATAGAAATTGTTGAAAATTGTTGGAAATGGAAATTATTATATGAATGTTTTGTGATCATTGGAAATGAGAATTGTTGGAAATTTTTGGAAATGAAAATCGTTATATGAATGTTTTGTGATAATTGGAAATGAGAATTTTTGGAAATTGTTGGAAATGGAAATTGTTATATGAATGTTTTGTGATTATTGGAAATGGAAATTGTTTTATGAATTTTTTGTGATTGTTGGAATTGGAAATTATTTAAGAATGTCTTGTGATTATTGGAAATGGAAATTGTTGAAAATTGTTGGAAATGGAAATTGTTATATGAATGTTTTGTGATTATTGGAAATGGGAATTATTGGAAATTGTTGGAAATGAAAATTGTTATACGAATGTTTTGTGATTATTGGAAGTGGGAATTGTTGGAAATTGATGGAAATGGAAATTGTTTTATGAATGTTTTGTGATTGTTGGAAATGGAAATTGTTTAAGAATGTCTTGTGATTATTGGAAATGGAAATTGTTGAAAATTGTTGGAAATGAAAATTGTTAAATGAATGTTTTGTGATTATTGGAAATGAGAATTATTGGAAATGAAAATTATTATATGAATGTTCTGTGATTATTGGAAATGAGAATTGTTGGAAATGAAAATTGTTTTATGAATGTTTTGTGATTGTTGGCAATGGAAATTGTTAGAAATAGAAATTATTGGAAATGGAAATTGTTTAAAAATGTTTTGTGATTATTGGAAATAAGAATTGTTGCTTAGAAATTGTTGTATGAATATTTTGTGATTATTGAAAATGAGAATTGTTGGAAATAGTTAGAAATGGAAATTTTGTATGAATTTTTTGTGATTATTGGAAATGAGAATTGTTGGAAATGGAAATTGTTATATGAATTTTTTTGTGATTATTGGAAATGAGAATTGTTGGAAATGGAAATTGTTGGGTGATTGTTGGAAATGGAAACTATGTAATGAAATTTTGTATTATATTATAGAAGATGGATATGCATATTGTATAATGAAATTATGTGTTATGTATTTTGATATATGCAATCATTTATTTTTACAGATAAATGGAAGGAAGTTTAAGTACTTCTGATCAACCCACTTCAGAAAAATACAATGATCCAGCTTAGGCTCATGTTGCATTGGTTTCCAGTATGAGAAACCATACCATTTGCTTGTTTTGTAACAAGCATTTGAAAGGTGAAGGAATCACCTGATTAAAAAACCGTTTAGCTAGGGTTTAAGGAGATATGGAACCTTATAAAAAAGTAAGCCATGATGTGAAGTGGCAGATGAAAACATTGCTTGATGAATATAAACATGAGAGAGATAGAAGGGAAATGTTGAATTTTGAAATTAATAGTGGAAGTTCGTTTTCTAGTTTCCGTGGTAATTATGGAAATGTTGAAGGTGATAGTGGTAATGGTACTGCTAGTGTTGGTAGTGGTACTGACGGTGTTCCATCTCACGCCCAAGAAGAAGTACCTGAACTTGATGTGAGGAAGAGAAGAAGGCAGGTGACCAGTTTCTTTGCATCATAAACAACTCCTGGAGCCCAACCTCCAATTCGTAGTGTAATGCAATCAAGAGATGCGGCTCACAATGTCGATATGGCAGTAGTTAGATGGTGGTATGATACAGGTTCGTCATTTAATGCTTCTCAGTCTTATTATTATCAACCTATGATGGATGCAATAGCCTCTTATGGTCCGGGATACAAAGGTCCTTCGATTGATGACTTAAGAGGTAAACTTTTGAGTTGTTCTGTTTTTGAAATTAGAAGTTATTTGGCTGAAAGAAGAGTGAATTGGGGTACTTATGCATGTTCAATCATGTGTGATGGTTGGACAAATAGGAGACAAGAGCCTATTATCAATATTTTTGGTTTATTCTATAAATGGCTTTATGTTTTTGAAATCTATTGATGCATCTGGCCTTATTAGAAATATTGAGACTTTGTTTGGGATATTTGATGAAATTGTGAATGAAGTAGAGCTAGAAAACATTATTCAGCTTATTACAAACAATGATTCCGTTTATAAAACGGCAGGAAAAGGTTGCATAATACATATAATTCCCTTTTTTAGACTCTTTGTGTTGCACATTGCATTGACCTAATGCTAGAGAATATAGGAGATCCTAGGTATTTTCTTGTTATTGATGAGACTATGTAGAAAGCTAAAAAGGTGACAAAGTTCATTTATAATCGTGCATGGGTATTGAATTTGATGAGAAAGGAATTTACCAATGGTAGGAATTTTTGTCTTCCTGCTGTGACAATATTTGCAACAAATTTCGTATCATTTCAGTCTTTTGTTTCAATGAAGAAAGAGTTAAGACAACTGTTTACAAGTGATAAGTGGATTGCATCTCAGCATGCTAGGTCTAATGTTGGAGTGGAGATTTGTAATATTATACTGGAAGATAGAGAATTTTGGTCTCAATGTCAATTTGTTATCTGAGTTTGTGAGTCTTTAGTGAGGGTACTTCGCTTGGCTGATAGTGAAGAAAAGCCAATAATGGGTTATATTTTTGATGCCATGGAGAAAGCGACGGAAGCAATCAAGGCTAATATGAAATATAGGCCTTCGTTGTACACATCATATCTTTCAATCATTAATGAGAGAATAGAAAGACAACTTTCTTCTCTATTGTTTGCAACTGGGGCATTTTTGGATCCTAGTGTTTATTTTGGACTGGATCTTAGTAAGCAAGCTGAAGTTAATAGAGGAATGCTTTTAACTATTACAACAATTGTTAATATTGACGCGATACAAGATCTGTTAAGCTCACAAATGGAGCTTTATAAGTTGTCTTATGGGGATTTTGGAATGCCGATTGCTATTCGACAAAGAGGAAAACTTTCTCCAGGTATTAGTTATTTCCTTTTTCTTATTTGTTGAAAATTAATTATCACTTTATTTTGTTTATAACGCTACTTTTATTATCTTATAACTTGTAGTTTTTGGTGGAATTAATTCGGAAATGGTATTCCAGAATTGGAAAGGTTTACAATCCGGATTTTAAGTCAATGTGTGAGTACAACAAGATGTGAACGAAACAGAAGTTTGAATTTATCTACTCTAAAAAAAGGAATAAATTGGAGCATAAGAGATTGAATGACTTGGTTTTTGTTCGTTACAATTTAAAGCTTTGGGAAAGGTATGTTATTATCATTATAATTTCGATATAATTTCTTATAATTTTCTAATAATTAAATTTTATTGTTTGCTAGGAGTCTTAATAGTACAAATAGTTCAGTTGAACCAATTTCTATTGATAATATCGATCTTTTGGAGGGTTGGGTTTCTGAAGAGCCGAATTTGGTAGGTGTCAATGACTTGGAAGATAATCTTGGATGTGAGAGCATTGACATGTTATTTGGTGCATTAAATTTGAATGATAATGATGATGAAGCTCCTCTCAATGATGAGGATTTTGTACTAAATGATAACTGGGGTCAGTGCAGTTATAGCGGGTATCCTCCCGTTGATGATTGAATTTCATTCCAGGTTATTTTTTCCTCTTCTTTTAATTTAACTTATATTTGATGTTTATCAGTTTATGTTAAATGATGAAATTGTATTATTGTAATATTTTAAATATTTGCATTATTCTTATTTTTATATTTGTATTATGATGATTGTCTTTTTTCATATTAATTGTGGCTATTATTTACATGTGAAATATTTAAAAATTATTGTTATTTCATATTAATTGTGATTATCATTTATTATTATGATCTTTGGAAACATGGTTGATGTAAACTTGTAAAGTATACGGTATACAACTGTACAATATACTATGAACTATTTTGCAAATTTTAAAAAATTTCAGGGACTATTTCATAAATTTAAAAATTTACCTGAAACGATACCCGATATTGACCGGTATTAGTACAGTACCGTACCAGAACCCAATCTAGTACCAAGTTCGGTACAATATTCGCAACATTGATCTAGACCACTAAGTGCAACAAAAAATCATTTGCAAGAAAAAAAATAAAAGAGCTCAAAACAATAATCGTCACAGGTAAAAAGCCACCCAAGATCCAAATTCTGACATAGCTAAATCTCAATAATGCAAAGATAACAACATTATGGTAGAAAATCTGCATTTTTAAGGGAGCTAGGAACATAGATACTAGTCAAAGAAAATGTAAGGATCTATGCGTAAGAAAGATTAGAGCCTTAAACAGTCAATAAAATCATTAAAGCAGTAAGATATCTTTATTGCAAGGAATAACATGAATTTAAAACCCTCAATAGTTTAAAGATTAGAGCCATAAACAAATAATGAAATCAACGACAAAATAACATAAACAATCTTCATCACAAGGAATAAAGTAAGATAAACTAGTGATTAATTATCCAAGCTATTTAAATAGTAAAAGGATACAACTTTAAAACAAAAGAAACAGTGTATCACTTTAAATTTTAAATACCTACTAGGCGAGAGATAGACAGTGTATCACTTTAAATTCTTTAAATAGGTTGCAGTTACTTGCCTGAGTTTTGTGCAATGCCATTAATAAGTACAGAAGACAATAAAGGAGACGAATTATGACTTGGTGTAGGTGAACTAATCCTTTCCCAATAGCATAAGCATCAACAACAACCTTCTGTCAATAAAAGAAATCTATTTTTGTTAAACGTAAGTAGGAAGCAAAAAGTGGACTTTATAATTCATATAACTGCGAAAAGCATTTGAACAAAAAATAAATCTATAGTAAAATTAAGTCCTTTCCAGTCATCAGTACTTTTTCCACAGCTAGTAAAGACTAAGATAACAGCATGCAGCAAACAAAGGAAAAATACGCACAGATGGCTCACTATGAATAGTTGTAGATAGCGGGAATGTAGAACCATCTCATTAAAAAGGATAAGGAGGCATCTAGAAAAGTTTAATTAGAAATAAATAGAGCAGGTGAAAAGAAAGGTTCATTTTGTAATTTAGTACAACATAGGAAGAAAAAATGAAAAGGATGAAAACAACCAAGCATATCGAAGAGGGCAAAGAAAGTAACAAAAACTTCACATCTAGTAGAAGAGAAATTGAAATCACTATCAACAACTAAAATGGATATATTATTGAATCAATGGGAGAGAAGTAAGAGAATTGAAGTGAGTGACGAATAAAAATTGGGAATTTGAACATGAGCATGAAGCAAATGCATTGAAAACTAGTTTTAAAAAATAAGAACTAGAAATAGGATTATTTGATGAAGCAAGACTACTATGTGTATAATGAATTGAAAACTTAATTAAATGATAAAACTAGGAAAGCAACACCTAAGTTAGGTTAACATTGTTAGACTAATCAAAATTTTAGAAATGGGAGAAAACCCTTGCAAACTTGAAATGGGAGAAGTAATAGTAAAATGCTTGAAAATGGCTAAGAAGCAACAATCTCTACCAACAGACACTTTATCAGGTCGTGGACTATTAAGAAGTGACTAAAATGGTTATATATACAACTAAGCGAACATAGTAGAATTGCATCATTCTCAATGTGTTTAAGATAACAACAAAATCAGCATCTTGAATAATTCAATACCTAAAAATGTGAAGCACTTATTTAAGATGGTCAAGAGCTTCTTTAACTGAGATTCATTCAGGATTCTTCTGCAATTGTCCAAATACATAGCAGAACTATTAACTATAAAACATTGGTATAAAGCAAAGAGCAAAGAGCCAAATAAATGGTACTTGTTGGCCATGATCGTGACAGACGCACGAAATGGTACATAACTGAGTTCTTCACTTATATACACAAGGTTTTGCCACTTCTTAAACACTCAAGTAAGAGGATAAGGGCTCTAGAAGAGTTCTGGAGTTAGAGAGAGGTATCAAGAACCCGGTTCTTGTAATTTATGCAATTGTTACATGAATCAAAGTGTATGCAACAAGATTCTTGATCTATCTTCCATCATTTTGAGCATCTACTAGAACTCATCTAGTTTGGTGCTCAAATCACCCTTATACATTGTTTGTTCATCTTCTTTGCGCATTCTTGGGTGATCAAGGAAGGGTTTGGTATTTACAATAACCTAAACAAGGAGAAGAAACAAGAAAAAAGGAGAAACACAAGGTAAAAAGTTTTATATTTCATGTTCTTTTACATATCCATGCATGCATGTTTAATTCTGTGATTTTCGGGTTGTCATGGTGTCGGAATCACTTCCGCTGCATTATCATGCATGTGATGCATGCAACCATGACAAACCCAACATTGGTGTCAGAGTAAGTTTATGCATGTAATAGATGATGTATTGAACATGTGCAAAGTATTTGCTAGGTTATAACTGACATGCATGTTGATTTGGAATAACTCGTGTAAAATGTAGAATTTTTTTTTCCTGATTTTCTTTCGCAGAAATGTTTATAAGAAGTTATATTATGTTTTTGTCAAAGAAAATTACAATTGAATGTCATTTGATATTTTATTTTGAATTAATATCCAGACTGTGCATATGTTGGTTTATGGGAATTTATGAAAACTAAATGCATGTGCTGATTTTGAAAATTTTATATTAATTTTAGAATTTTTTTGATTTTCTTTAAAAGAAATGTTTATTAGGTGTTATGTTATTTTTCTGTTAAAAAATGTAATTGAATGTCATTTTTTATTTTATTACGAATTTAGTTACAACTTAACGCATTGATGAAGTACTGGAAATTTTAGAAATGTGATGAACATGCAAGCATGTAAATTCTAAATTAATTTTTATAAAAATTGGTTTTATAAATTTTATGCATGCATATGCAAGATGAGATGTTGCCACGTGTATGAGATGTACGACACTTATTGTTAAAGTAATTATCTTATGCATGCATGATGTAATGTTTGACTAGTGTTAGAAGTAACATGACAAGTGTCGTACACATGTGATGTGCTACGTTTTTCCAATTTTTTAATAAATAAATCCTTGAAATTAGTTTTTGTTATTTTTTATTAGACACATTTAGAATGTGTATACGACTCTGGATTTTTTCCAAAATTAATTGAATTTGATTCAATTAATAAATAAAGTCAAAGTCAACATTGGTCAGCTTTTTGAAAGTTGATAGAGTTGACTTACTTAATGACTTATAATGTATGTATTTCAGTTATGAGACCTAAATAAGGTTCTTATGTGATAAGAAATGTATTATTTTTATGGTAATAACATGCTTAATGCAACTGCTTGAAATTAGGTTTCCAGAAATTTTTTGAACATCAAATCTGTCTCTTTAATGTCTAATAGTTTAACTTATTTATCTTGACGATTTTGGCCGTCAAGATAATTTTGGCTTGTGCCCAAATTGTTTGAAATAAATTCAAGATGACCTAGGGATGTTATAGATGACTAATTGATGTATGAGAATTTTGGAAACCCTAAGGATTAATTTAGAATTAATCCAAGTAGAGCGTAGCATTTCTAGTGTGACTAATAAAGGCATATAAACTAGGATTAAAGAGTTTAATATGGACATCAAAATAATTAAATTTTAGGGTTCCTAATCGAATCATATTCATAATTTGGATTAGCCAAGACTAACACTAGTACCTGATTAGGTTCAAGAGTTGAATCAAATCACGAACTTTAGATGCATAGTCAAGTCACAACTGAAATTAAACCTTCTTTGTGTGATATATGCATTAAATGCATTTTAAGGGTAGTTATGGACATAGGCTCAATTCAATTGATTTGTCCATAATCTAAATATATATATGTGCTATATATATTCAAGATCATCCAAGTATTGATGAGAACAAAAAACAAATCCCTCAACCAAATATTAGGACTTACACCTTCCATTGATATGGTAAGAACCAAAGTTCTTTTAGAGTTGGGTTGTTAGGCAAACTCAAGCCTACTCTATATGAATATGTTCAAATCATGGAAATTAGATTTCCAAATTAATGGGTTGGTCCTAACTGGAAACGTTGATTTGTTGGGCAAACCCAAGGTTAATATGGATAGAGGCGAAGTTGGGTCATATATATAGGGTGTATATAAATTAAGAGTTGATAACCCAATGAGTGTGCTAAATTAACAGTTGATGGCACAAGTCTATAGTTGCATAATTGAATGCAATTGGTATGAATGATACCTACCGATTGACCTAAAGTGGCTTATTGCGCAAACCCAAGGTCATTCGTGGTGATATCGGATATCGACCCATTAAGAAAACTATTAGTTTTCTCGAATTCGTAGTGAGAGATATGGATTAAATAAGAATAATGGGACATATAATGCATGTGATTAAATTCCTTATCGATATGCATTAATGTACATTCTAACACTTTCTCTCGTTCTTCTAGGTTATTGAATCACCGCGATGTCTTCTAGTGTAAACTTACGCTCCTTATTAGATTCCAACAAACTCACGAGACCTAACTTATTGGATTGGCTATGGAATTTGAGAATTATTCTCAAATCTAAAAAACTAGGATATGTCCTAGATAAACCACTTCCTGATCCCCTGCTGTTGATGCATCTTATGAAGATCAGAAAGCTTATAAGAAGCTACTAGATGATAGTGAGTTGGCTAGCTGTATAATGCTAGCCTCTATGTCACTAGAACTGTAAAACAGCATGAGGCTATGAATGCTCATACTATAGTCTACCATCTGAGGGAACTGTTTAATAAGCAAACTCGGTCTGAAAGGTTCGAGACCTCAAGGTTGCTTTTCCATTCTAAGATGGCCGAGGGATCATCTCCAGTGCAGTATTCGCCGAAAATGAATGGATACAATGGGAGATTAGGCAGTTTGGTCATTAATTAAGTATAGACTTAATTATGACTGGTTTGACTGATAGTTATTTAAAGTTTGTGCTTAACTATCAGATGAACCAAATATCCATAATGATACCTGAGCTGATCAATCTGCTCAAAACAGCTGAGCAAATTGTCAAGAAGGATAGTAAGGCTGTGATGCTGGTGGAATCTGCTTTTGGTTCTTGAAAGAAGAACCAAAAGAAGAAGAAGAAGTCCAAGAAGCCAGTGGGAGGTGTAGCCAAGAAGAAGGCAAAGGAGACAACACCAAAGGGGATATGCTTCCATTACAATAAGGAAGGACATTAGAAGAGGAACTGCAAAGCTTATCTGGAGTCACTGAAGCAGAAGAAGGCATTAAATGCCCTACCGTCTACTTCAGGTATGATATTTGTCATTGAGGTTAATACTATTTTTGATCATAACATTTGGGTATCAGATACATGATGTGGCTCACACATATGTGTTGATATGCAGGATCTCAGGAATAGTAGACCGCTCAAGAAGGGAGAGATAGACCTACATATGGGAAATAGGGCAAGAGTTGCTGCATTAGCCGTAGGGACATATGTTTTGTATTTTCCTAGTAGGTTAGAGTTAGTTTTGGAAAATTACTATTATATACCCATTATGACAAAAAACATTGTATCTGTTTCGTGTCTTAATAAAGCAAGATTTTATTTAACTTTTTCAAGCAATGGTTGTTAAATTAAGTTGAATGAAATGTTGTATGGTACTGCTACATTATGCAATGGAATTTACATATTAGATATGTCCAATCCAATTTTAAATATCAATGACAATAAAAAACAAAAACGAGATAACCTAAAATCACCTTATTTATGGCATTGTCGACTTAGCCATATAAGTGAGAAACGCATGATTAAGCTACACAAAAATGGCAGCCTACGGTCATTTAATTATGAATCATATGACACGTGTGAATCTTGCTTGTTAGGCAAGATGACTAAGTTACCTTTTAAAGGAAAGAGTGAACGAATGAATGGGTCATTAGACCTAATACATTATGATGTATGTGGTCCAATGTTTATTTATGCCAGAGGTGGTTTTGTGTACTTCATTACTTTTATCGATGATTATTCACGATATGGGTATGTGTATATAATGAGATACAAGTCTAAAGCATATGAAATGTTCAAACAATTTAGACATGAAGTAGATAAACAACTCGATAGAAGTATTAAGACACTTCGATCAAATCGAGGTGGTGAATACTTAAACGAGAAATTTCTAACTGATCTTGAAGATAATAGGATAGTATCCTAATAGACTCCACATTACACACCACAACATAATTGTGTAGTTGAAAGGAGAAACCAAACTTTGTTAGACATGGTAAGGTCGATGATGGACTTAACAGATCTACCAAAATCCTTTTGAGGTTTTGCACTCGAGACTGTTGTTTATGTGACAAACAGAGTCTCTTCAAATGCAGTTGATGTTACTCCATATGAGATATGGACTAACAAAAGGCCCTATCTTTCTCATATGAAAGATTGGGGTTGTCCAACTTATGTGAAGCGGATTCAATCAGATAAGCTTGAAGTGAAATCTAATAAATGTCTATTTATAGGATATCTTAAGCAAGTCCTTTTGATCTATTTATGCATGTAATCATTGTAGAGGAGAATTGTTGTATTAGCATACCTATGGTAGTGTAGTTTCCTATAGGGAGATTGAGCGAAACACTACCATCAAACACTTAAGAGAAATGAGTGAAATCGTGAGGAAGATTCATTTTACGTTTATACTTATCTTTAAGTGATGGTGCCATAAGTTGAGTTTTCTTATGTACTCTAATGAAAAGTAGTGATGATATGTATAGTAGCTTGACATTTGAGTTGGACAAACTTTGAGGAATTGCATCTTTTGATCTTTGTGAAAATGAAGTGATGGAATTGATTGGTTGTGTTTGATTTTGCTTGAGGAAAAGAAAAGATTTAAGTGTGGGGAAGTTGATAGTTGTGCATTAGTATATTTTTTTCTAAGTATTTGCCATGTATTTCTTTTATGATAGTTTATTATTGTTATGTTTTAGGAGTTATTTTGTATGTTTTTGTTTAGTTTTATCTTTATGGTTGTTCTTTTATGTTTGATGTTGATTTAGGGTAAGAATTGATCATTTTGATGTAAGAATGGAGGGTGGCCACCATGATGATTGAGCTAGGGACCAAGAGAGGAGAAGAGAAGTGGAGGAATTATAAGACAAGAACCTATGATTATGGGATTCATGCTAATTCCCACAATTATAGGATCCTTAACTTAAAGAGACATGCGAGTTTCACTTATTCTTAGGTTCTTGTGACTATATAAAGGCAAAAATCCCTAGGGCGGAGAGGGGTGTCATGAGAACTTGCCTCTTTGAGCTAAAAAATATATTTAGAGCCTAGAGAGAGGTAGAGAATTAAGATTTCCATTCTAAATTGGGCAAGGAGCACACCAACTCCAGATTTTCAGGTTTAGGCAAAAATGAGTAGGAGTTTGCTTCATCTAGTTCTTATTTCGTTTGTTCTCTTATAGCATCTTTATTATGGATTTTCTGGTTGTTAGGGATATTAATGACATTATGAGTGGCTAAGTTATTTGTAGAGATTACTTTTGAACTACTTATTGAACTTCTACTTTGTTGATTTGATTGAATGATGCTTTTGATGAATGTTAAGCTTATAACTTGCAAGATATTGAGAAATTGAGTTAGGTAAATTGTGTAGGGCTGTACAATGGGAATTGGCACTCTATAAACCTACATTTATTAAGTTAATTGATTAGTTAGAGAGAGATCTTGTCTAATTAGTTGATTAACCATAAGATAACTTCACAACTAGTTGAATTGATGGACTGATTTTGTAGATTAAGAGATTACTTAATCATTTCCATTTAATTTGGCTAGGGATAATTAATTACACCTTGAGAGAGGGTAGTTAATACATTAGAACATCTTAAGTGAGGCACAATTCAATTAACAAGGTAGGAGGGAGATAAGATAGGGAAAAGTGATCTCTAATTGTTAAATCTTGAATTCCAAGTTTTTGCAAATTTGCTTTATCATTTGTTCATTGTTAGCTGTTTGATTTAGTTTAATTTTTCAGTTTATATTCATTAAAATTGGTCCTCAAACGAAGCAGCCTGACTTAAGTAGCATCTAAACACAATCTCTGAGGGATTGATATATGTTCTTTACTAAAAGTTACACCCCGTATACTTGCGATTTTGAGTGTAAAAATAGTGAATTGATTTTGTAATCAACACTGCTTCAGCAAACCTAGTCGGTGATTCAAACAAAACATTGGATCCCCTCTCACAATTGCAGCCCAAACACTCCTAACGATCTCCAAAAAGTCGGTATGATCTGCCCATCATTTCAAAAATTTGAAAGGAGTAGGAGGAAAACGTCATGAAACTCCAAACTGAATCACCATAACACTATGATCGAAGATATCTTACAGTAGAAAATCTATAATGGTATTAGGCTAAGAGGAAAACCACATAGAGTTGCCAAAACTCCAATCTAAATGTCGAAGAATAGAACCCTTCCCCTCTGGACCATTATGCCAAGTGTAACATACCACTTCTATAGGGTATATGCCGAACATCCAGAGGATATTTGAGAACATAACTATGAGAATGGCACGTTAGAACAATCACATAACTTATTATGGCATCACACATAACACAAGTATTTCAAAAATCAACTTTTCCCATTTCACTCGCAAACATAACTTACATTGTAGCATTACACTTCATAATCCCTATATTTACATTACCAAAAACATCTGAGAGTTTACTGCTCTTTTACAAAATGTTCTACATGAAATGAGAAAAGTAAAACAAACACAATTTACTAGACTCCTCAGATATCAGCTGACCAGACCTTTGAGCCATTCTTATTGCTAAAAATTGACAATACTAAACTTTTACTAGATTGCCTTGGAAGCTAGGTTGCCCTTGTACTTGAAAATCAACATTGCAATTTTGATGAGTTTGCGAACTCAGTGAGTGAACAATCATCTATGTGCTCACTCAAGTCAGAGCACAAACATCGCAGATATGAAACCAAATTCACAAGTATATCATAGTATCCAATTTTGTATACCACAACACCTTTCATCACATTTTCAAGTATAACAGGTACACAACATCACATATCACTATATTAAAATAATTCAGTAATTCATTGCAATCATTCAGACAGTACATGTAAAGTTATATATGAAAATTCACATATGACGCTTTCATTTTACTTTGTTGCGTCCGAGCGCTTATTTACTGTCCCTTATTGGTTGTTGATATCGGGCTCATTTCATTTATTGTCCTGTACCCTTTGTGGATACCGGACTCATTAATAACTGAGCTTGTAGCTATTTGTGCACATTTTAAGCTTAAAGCTCTTTTTCAGGTTAGTCACTCCAGTCATAACTCCTCTATCTGATCATTCATATCAATGTAATGGAATGTATCGATTCACATAATATGCTAACAATACTTTTCATTCAATGTGCTCATGTCATTTATCACATTCTTCGGATCTGAGTCTAGCATTCCACATTTGGTTGAGTACACGTTTAGTATTACACATACAATTTGAAAGCACTTCCAATACATTCCCGAATATCAAAATCCTCGGACCAACAATGTCAAGAATTATGACAATCACATAAGTAACAATTCAATAACTGAAATTTAAATAGAAACAAATCAATCATAGTAAGAAAACATCTGGGTTAACTCTCAGTACACTCTAGATAAGCTATTGCCTTGATGACCCAGCAATGTCTGGATGCTGACAATCAATTTATGCTTCTTTAGTTATGTAACACACACATATTTTACAAATTATGAAGTTGATCAATCATATAAATATTCAATTATGCACATGTATATGTATCATGTTCAATACTTGCTTAATTGACTTTCTGGGTATATATCCTTATTCATAAATCTTAACCATTCATACATCATAGCTTCGATATAACTAGTTTGAAATTAGGTTTATATCTTAAGTAAACTTGATTATTCTAAATTCATCAACCATACATTCACCAGCCCTTTTCTAGAATTATATATATTCACAAAATTTTCCAATTCTCATTCATTCATTCCTAATACATTACTCACATTCTTTTGGATCACATTTGCATTTATAAAAACACCTTTATTCCTTTAACAACTCATAATTTCCAGATTAAGATACATTGATATCAAAACAATCCATTCTTTAAGTTATAACATCAATTAACAACCTAAACTTTTCAAACCCTTAACCAATTAGTCAAGCAACTATCTAAGTTCATTTCAAGCCTCAATCAAGTCCAAATGCACCAAAGTAAAGTGACTTATCCTTATTTAATTCAACAATCACACAAAACATAATTTTTTTCACTTTAAAGCATTGCCCACAATCATAAGAAGGAGCTAATGCAGCTTCCACGATCGTGGGATGAGTGAACCGAAGGTTCACCATCCATTTCCTTCAATTTTTTCCAAATTCTAACACCTTTATTCTAAATTCAAAACATCTTCATAATAGTCCATTAATTATACCTCAATTACACCTTAATTATAATCCGATTCCTCATCAATTTTGTCTCTAATTCCAACTCAAAATTATTCAATTGGCATCTCATAAACTATTGTCTTTCATGCATCAAAACAAAACAGAAACTATTATTCACTATCATATATGTAGTCCTAGTTCTTTCCCATTTCAAGAATACTACACTAGCACCTTTCTTTAGTATAAATTCACCTTCATTACAGTTCAAATCCCAATCTAATTCATCCATATAACAACCTATAACCCACATTTTTTATATATAAAGAACAAAGTATAAAAGTATCCAAGTTCATCCATCATATTCCAGCACACTTTATCATCAACATCATATACAATCCATCCCAATTCAATCATCATAATCTTTCAATTAAACCATGCCATAAAGATCAATACTTACTTTTTAGCTCAAGTTCCACCTTAATTCATTAAGTTAACCTAGCCTTCCATGCATGCAAGATCATCAAAAATTCAAGGTGAAAATAGGTTGGTTTTCGACTAGGATAAAATACCACAACAAGAAAAACAATTTTTTGGTTCTTTACCTAACTTTATGACGGGTAAAAGTATGAATTTGGAGTGGCAATTTAGCAAGACTTAAACCAAAATACTAAGATGTGAGATAGAAGCAAGTTTCGGTGGAGAGAAAAAAAAGAAGATGGTGAATGTTCCAGTCGAAACACTTTCTACATTAGCTTAATTCAACTAGGTGCAAGGTGTCATCACGTTCAATGACATATGTCACTAGGCATGCATTCCATTTGTCCCATATATAAGCTACCAAATGTCACCAATATGCTAGGCCATTTTTCACTCAATCATTTCTGCCATTTGTCAGTTAATTACCTATGCCAATTGTTACTAAATTTTCCATGCCAAATGTCACTCATTTTCATAGGCTTAATCATCCTAATTTTTCATGTATCAACTTATCTTACCATTTGACATTTTTCCTAAGCTAAATGTACATGTTAATTCATCAATTTTATAATTGTAACAATTAATTCCAAATTTACTAATTATAATCTTCCAAACCAAAATTCAAGACATAAGCAATACACATTTCATATTATGATCATTTTAAACCTTTCATAGCCCGAAATATGTCAATTGAATGCACATACAATCTTTGTAATAATTTCTAAATCATGATTCATGTATGTATGCAAATATTATGCATGTGAATGAAATGCATTTCGTAAATTCTCAATGATATTACTCATGTGCAATAGTCTAAGGTTCTAACCCTTAGTATGGAAACAAGCTATTACAATTCTCACCCTTAAGAAATTTTATCCTCGAAATTCTAACCTGATTGATCAAATAGATTGGGGTATTGATTCCTCATATTCTCCTCAGTTTTCTTCTCTCAAATGATTCCTCCAAAGGACTTTAACCAATGGGATTACTTGGTTTCTGAATTGCTTAGTCTAATATCCAACTATTTTGATCGGTTCCTCTACATAACTTAAATTAGTTACAATTTCAACTTCTTGTGTCGGTAATAAATGTGTTGGATCTGACCTATATCTCTTGATCATACTAACATGGAACACATTGTGAATCTGATACAACTCTAATGGTAATGCTAACTTGTAAGCCAACGTCCTATTCTCTTAGTAATCTCATAAGGATCAATGTATCTAGGGCTTAACTTTCCCTTTTTCTTGAACCTCAGCACTCCTCGCCACGGTGACACTCTCAAGAACACTTATCTCCCACTTGATACTTTATATCCCTCCAATGCTGATCCATATAACTTTTCTGCCTGTTTTGAGCTGCCTTAATCCTATTATGGATCAATTTTACCTTATCACTGGTATCTTGAATCATCTTTGGGCCTTCAACCATCCTTAGGCCCTCTTCATCCTAATATAAAGGCGATCGACACTTTTGTCGTATAACTCTTCATATGGAGCCATACAAATACTACTGTAATAATGATTATTATATGCAAATTCAATAAGAGCTATGTATTGATCACATACTCCTTGAACCTCCAAAGTACAAGCTCTAAGCATATCCTCAATTATCTTAATAGTTATTTCACTCTATCCATCTGTTTGAGGATGAAATGTTATACTAAAGTTCAACTTTGTAACCAATGCTGTTTGTAGACTACCATAAAATTTAAAAGTAAATCTGGAATCCCGATCTGATATAATAAATATTAAAACTCTCTGTAATCTCACTATCTCATTTACATACTTGAGCTAAATAATCCAGTGTGTTATTCTCTCTCACAGGTAAGAAATGAGCCAACTTTGTCAATCTGTCAACAATGACCTATAAGGTATCATGTTGCCTTGGAGTCCTAGGCAAACCCATGATGAAATCCATAGTAATCCTATCCTATTTCCACTCCAGAATAGGTAATCACTGTAACTTGCCAACTGGAGCTTGATACTCTGCCTTAATCTGTTCGCATGTCAAACATTTGGCAACATACTCTGCCACTTGCTTCTTTATCCCTAGCCACCAAAAATGTTGTTTCAAAGTACTGTACATCTTGGTAATACCAGGATGCATAACATAGGTTGCTATATGAGTTTCCTACAAAATTTCTTTCCTCAAATCATCAACATTAGGTCCACATAATCTCTGCTTCAACCACAATGTAACATTTCTCAATTCAAACTCAGAATTCAGATTTTATTTCAACTTCTCGATAAGCTCCATTAATTCTGTATCCTTTCTTTGTGCTTTTCTGATCCTTTCATGCAATACCGGTCTAAGCTTCAATGTAGCTAACAATGCTTCATTCTACCCCAAGTTCAACTCAATATTCAATGCTCTCAGTTGAACTAGGTTTGGTAACCCCAATGTTTGAATCTGTACTATACTGCTATTAATTTTCTTGCTTAATGCATCAACCACAATATTAACTTTACCAAGATGATACTCTATCGTGCAATCATAATCTTTAAGCAATTCAATCCACCGTCGTTGTCTCATATTCAGCTCTTTTTGACTCAACAAATATTTCAAACTTTTATGATCTGTAAATATCTGAAATGTTTCACTATATAAATAATATCTCCAAATCTTTAAACCAAATAGCATTGCAACAAGCTCTAAATCATGAACTGGATAGTTGAACTCATGATACCTTAATTGTCTCGAAGCATATGCAATCACTTTACCATACTGTATCAAAATACATCATAATCCCAGGTATGAAGCATCACTATACATGACATAACCTCCAGATCCTGATGGAATAGCTAACACCGGTGCTGTAGTTAATCGATACTTTAGTTTCTCAAAACTCCATTGGCATTCATCACTCCATCTGAAAGGTACATTCTTCCTCAGAAGCCTTGTCAAAAGGGATGAGATCAATGAAAACCTCTCGACAAACCTCTTGTAGTATCTTACTAGTCCAAGAAAACTCCTAATCTCAGATACATTTCTCGGGGCTTCCCACTTCATCACTGCCTCAACTTTCTTTAGGTCTACCTATATGCCCTGTCCAGATACTATATGACGTAAGAACGCCACTTTATTAAGCCAAAATTCACATTTACTGAACTTGGCATACAATTGCTTCTCTCTCATTATCTGTAAGACTAACCTCAAATGCTCATAATGTTCCTCTCTACTCTTCGAGTATACCAGAATATCATCTATGAATACAATCACAAAATGATCTAAGCAAGGTTAGAATACTTTAGTCATCAATGCCATAAAAGTTGCCGGAGCATTTGTCAATCCAAAAGGCATCACCAAAAACTCAAAGTACCCATAGCTCGTTCTGAATGCACTCTTTGGTACATCAGCTTTTGTTATCTTCAATTAATAATATCCTAACCTAAAATCCAGTTTAGTAAACACCTGAGCTCCCTGTAACTAATCAAGTAAATCATCTATTCTCGGTAAGGGATATTTATTCTTCACTGTCACCTAATTCAATTGCCTATAATTAATGCATAATATCAAAGTCCCATCTTTCTTCTTCACAAACAAAACTAGAGCTCTCCAAGGTGACACACTGGGCCTGATAAAACCCTTATCCAATAACTCCTACAACTAAGTCTTAAGTTCCTTAAGTTCTACAAGTGCTATCCTACACGAAGGAATAGATATAGGAGCAGTACCTGGAACAAGGTCAATTATGAACTCCATCTCCTATCTGGGGGTGAATCTTGTAATTCAATGGGAAACACATCTAAGAAATCCCTGATAATAAGAATATCTTGTACTGCCTGCTCAGTTTGAGTATCAGTCATATAGGCTAGATAAGCCTCACATCTACTTCAAATCAGCCTAAAAGCACTCATTAATGAAATCAATTTGGATGGCACTGCTTGACTAACACCTCGAAATATTACTTTTGGTTGATTAGGAGATTCAAGAATGAATTCTTTAGTATAACAATTTATTATAGTCGTATGAGTAGTAAGCCAATCCATATCTAAGATGAAGTCTATCTCTTTCAACTACAATGCTATTAAATTGGCTTTCAATTTTGCCTAGTCAACCTGAATAATAGATCCTTTACACTTTTCTCCAATCACTGTAGTACTCCCTACCGGTGTTCTCACCTCTAAGTCACATTTCAACATCTTTCTCTCACAATGCAGTTTAGATGCCAAATGTGGTGTGATAAATGAATACAGAGATCCTAAATCTAACAATGCAAATACTTCAAATTGAAAGACATGTAACACACATGCAATAACATCTGGAGAATTATGTGCCTCCTGTTTAGTAATAACAAAGATCTTGGCCTGGGACTGTGGTTGGATACTCTGCATCTTAGTCCTAATACTAGAACCTGCTGAACTTATTTTGCCTCTACCTCTACCTTTCTGTACTGCTCCACTAGCTTTACTTTGCTGGAAAATCGTCTCAGTTACTAATCCTCCTCTCACTCCAAAATGTGCTCCCTGTGCTCCTAAAGTCGCTGGACAGTCTCTAATCTAGTGCCCAAAAGAGCCACAATGAAAGCAAGCTCCTAATATCTTCCAACATTCTCCATCATGTTTCTTTTCACAATGCTCACAACTAGGAATCTGTTGTGTTTGACCTCCTGATACTTGACCTCTACCACTATCAACATGAACAAAACTGGCTCTCGGTCTAAACCCAGATTGTCTCGATCTATTCTATGATCGGAACGATCTATTATGGCATTTACTGAATCGCCTGCCAGAATCAACTTGAGACTCACCATGTCTCTTAATTCTAAACTCCTGCCTATACTCTCCTTGTCTATCCTTCAGTAACTATTCAATTCGGATTGAAGCATCTCGCAACTCAGTAAAACTACTCAGATTGGTAATAATTAATCTCGTCCTAATCTTTATATTCAGTCCATCCTCAAATCACCCACATTTATCCTCCTCGGTCAAAATCAAAATAGTAACATACCCCATTAATTCATTAAACCGCACCTTAGTGCGGCTACAGAAGTTAAGATAGATCAATTTCAGAAAAGGTTCGAGGGATACGATAAAATAAAGATCAAAGTTTGGTATAAGGTAAGAAATAAGTTTCGACTTTATTACGATTTATGTTAATCGTTTTATAGAATTAATATGATTTTGATTTTCAGGAAATCAAAAATTGCGAAAAGTTTTCGTAATTATTCCACTACGGTCGAAATTAAATTCAGACCCAATTTTTCAACAGTGATATCAAAGCCAATTTTAATTCTATAATTTGATTAATTGCTTGGTTGTCGCTGATCAAAATTTGGAATTGAACAACAAAAAGTTTGCAATTAAATCTGAAAAAATCTTAGATCAAACGCTATCGTATTAGGTTTTTCTATGAAATCTCTTAACGTGATGTAAATCGCAAGAATTGGAAAGTGTTGTTTAGAATATGGATTCTGGAAGTTGGGTTTGAGAAATCCATTGTAGTTCTAGTTGTGGTTTTTGCTTTTAATTAAGAAACCTTAAAGAATCGAATTAGATTCAATTGGGAATTATGAAATTTAATAAATCGATTGGCATTCTCTAACAGTCTGTTTGGTTACTGTTTCCAATATGCAGAGACGGAATAAGACAGAAATTTGTAGATAGAACAGAACAGAAATTGGAGACAGTGAACTGTTTGGTTATGATGGACAGAACAGAAACAATTATCTCTGCCTCGAGGACAGAAATGTGTTTGGTTGCAGGGGACAGAACATAAAAACAGTCACTATGACGAAAATGCCCCTACAGTATATTATTTTATAATTGTAATTTATTGATTATTTTATAATTGTATCAATATTTATTTTAAGTGTATTTGTAATATTTTAATAACAATGAAATAATTACAATATAATTAATTAAATTATTATTACTTAATTAATTACAT
>JAOQMS010000178.1:7484-22550 GCA_027563885.1 Erythroxylum longipes
CACCCGACCTCTGACCTGTCTGTGAATCAAGGATCTGTGGAAGAATCTAGTATTCTGGTCACCCAGAGCAAGCCACTAAACCCGAGATCTGTGTCTATAAAAAGACTCCTCATCCTGTGCCAGTCTGTAGTATTTCTTAGCTAGGTCACGCTCAGCAATAACTAAATTAGATGAGAGTTGGGAGGCATCTAAAGCCGCCTGAGCTGTAGCCCACTGGGTCCGAGCCTCACGAACCCTGCTGGAAATGTAACTGTAGTCTCGAAAGTGGAAGGACTTCAGCTCCTGCTTCAGCAGACCTAACCGATAAGTCAAGCAAAACATCGGATCCCCTCGTACAGGCGTAACCCAGACTCTCCTAACAAGCTCTGAAAAGTTAGGATGCTCAGCCCAACATTTCATAAACTTGAAAGGAGTAGGAGGCCGACGTTGCTGGGCTCCAAACCGAATCACCATAGCACTATGGTCAGATATATCTCTCGATAAAACCTCTGTAAAGGTACTAGGCCAAGATAAAAACCATGCGGAGTTGCCGAAACTCCAATCCAAACGCCGGAGTATAGAATCCGAGCCCTCCTGACCATTATGCCAAGTGTACCTCAAACCCCTGTAAGGAATCTGTAGCAACTCTGCATCATGTAAGCACTGCCCAAAATCATCCATATGCCTGTACCATCCAGTATCCCCCCTAATTATGTCAGAGTGACTCAAAATGGCATTAAAATCACCCAAAACTAACCAAGGCATACTACGGAATCGGTGAGCCTGCAGTCGAAGAAAATCCCATAAATCTCGTCTAGTACCCGGATCAGTGGAACCATAAACGACTGTCAAACCAAAAGTAGTCCCCTCCATACGACTAGTCACCTCACCGCTGATATCGCGAAATCCAATCCCTGACTGCTCTCTGAGTATTGGAGCCATTGAGGCCCCGAATATTCCAACTTCCTATCATAGGAAATCAGAAGCAGGAACTAGCATAGAAATCAACTAGGGGGGCTGGCCCCTCACTCCCACGACCAGCACTCAGGCCCGAAATGAGACTAGCGTAAGGAGGTGGTGTAGTGGCTGATGAAAGAAACTCGCCAAGAGAGCCAATAAAGGCGGGGCTATGGCTACTACTGGGAATAGATGCCTCTGAGCTAAGCACACAAAGGAGCTGACTAAGAGAAACCTTCAAATCCAGGGAAGCATCATGAGGGGGCGTCTGACAAGGGGGAGACTGGTAAGGTGGTGGAGAAACCACTGGTACTCCAGATGTGGGAACACCGGGGATATCCCGAGTCAAAGGACTAGTGGATCGAGCCGAAGTCACCATCAGAGAGGGCGATGAAATAACAACTGTAGGTGCTGAAATAATCGCGGGCTCAACAGGTGCTGGGAGAACTGTAGGGTGGTCCAGTCAGTCACCGTCTGAATAGGCGATGAAATAACAAGAGCAGGTGCGGTAGCAACCGCAGTCTCAACAAGTGTTATGGCTGTGGGGGTGGTCCTGTCTGGAGTCACCGTCTGAATGGATGACGAAATAGCAATAGCAGGTGCTGTAACAACTGTAGGCGCAACAGGTGCTGTTGGAACTGTAGGGGACTCAGAAATAGTAGGCTCCGCAGCAAGCCCAGGGGCAGCTGTAGGCGCGGGGGAACAGGAGTGGCCAAAAACATGGCATTGAGAACACCGTTTAGGGGTCCACTCATACTTAATACGAACATGGAGCAGTTCAGCGCTCAAGTCGGTATCAATCACGAGCTCATGAAGTAAATCTGAATCAGCTGAAAGTTCCACACAGAACCGTGCAAAGGAGAGGCGGGTGCGAGTGGAAGTAAAGCTGTCACAGTTAAGCAGGCGTCCGATCTGCCAGGCTAGGAGGGCCAGACTGCGGTCATTCCACATAGGGAAAGGTAAGCCATGAAGGCGAACCCAGACAGGCAACCTGGATACCCGAGACTTGTCGAACACTAAATGGGGATGCTACTGCTGTAAGATAATGGATTTCCCCCCAAAAGTCCACGGGCCTCGCTCTAAAATGGGATGTAAGGCCTCCTCCGATTGAAATCGGAACAAAAATAAACCAGTGCCGGTGGAAAGAACATCCTCCAGGCCTAGGGTCTTCCAAGCCCGCATTGCGAGAGTCCGCATAGCGGGAAAAGGCATACTGTGCCCCGAGAAGAAACCTACTAAGCATCGAGTCCATTGATGCAAACTCTCATCAATGAACTCAGTCGGCATGTTCACTCGACCACCAGAGGGCGTATAAGGCAAATTCGGGAAACGGAATCCAGTAGTGGAATTTGTTATTCTAAGTTTTTCTGCCCAAGAAAAATCAACAGGTTTTTTTCCAGTTCTAATCCTAGGGTTATCAGTTCTAGGAGCAGGAATTGAATTTTGCAAGAAAGCATTTTTAAAATTACCTCCACCGTGGGCTTGTGAGTTGCCATGGGCTGGGCCTCCTGGGACAAGATCTTGGGGCTGTTGGGCCATGGGCCTGGACAGGAGGGGTTGGGGCTGGGCCTTGGGTCATTTTAGTTTGGACCATGGGCTTCCCCACATGTGCAGTTCGGCCCACAGTGGACTGCACATGTGAGGAACACACATGTGCTGCCGAAGAATCACCGGCGACGGGCGCTGAGGGAGAGGCGTCACGCGGCTGGATGGACGGCACAAAAGGGACACCGAGAGGCGTTGCAACGCCGGCGACGTCGGGGCTGAGGTGGGTAAGATTATTGTTGAGTGTGGGTTGAGATGTGTTTGCGTCGGGTGGCAGAGGGTCACGCGGTGGTGACCTCAGTTGGGGAGTGACGGTGGTGGGGGCGGATTTGAGTAGGCTAATGGCCGGTGATGATGGTTGTGGAGTTGGAGAAGAAGGAGGAATGACCGAATGTGGTTGTGGGTGGGAGAAGCCGGCGGCGGAAGAGTCGTCGGAGGTGCGGAGGCCGTGGAGTTTGGAAGGGATTTCTGCCCGATTCCGAGATCCACTGAGCAAACCAGTTACGGGGTTGCGTAGATCGGAAAAATCCGAAGAGGGCGCGGTGGTACACTGGCGGCTGGCAGCGGCTGACTGCTTGGGTGTGGATGCCGATGGTGGGTGTTGGACTGAAAGTGGAGCGCCGGAAAGTTTTCCGGCAACAGCAGTGATGGCTGGGGCGGTGCCTCCCTGGTGGCTGATAGTGGTTGGTTGGCGGTTGACGGTGGCTGGGGACCGGGATTTGGATTTCCGGCCCATTTGAACTATAGAAGTTTCAGAGAATTTTATCTCACTAGAAAACCCTAAACCCTAAACCCTAAACCCTAAAACCCTAAACCCTAAACCCTAAACCCCAAAACCCTAAACCCTAAAACCCTAAACCCTAAACTTTTTTTTGAAGAAAGTAACATATATTAATTAAAATGGAGGGTTCATACAAGAGAGAAGCTATGTACAAAGTAAACAAGAGCCACAGGCGGCTGTCAAAACAGAACAAAGAAGCCACAGGCGGCTCTCAAAACATAAGAGAATAAGCTACAGGCGGCTCGCAAAGCAAAAAAAAAACCTCAGGCGACTCTCAATACAAACAGATCAGATCAACTAAGTAGAGAGTCTCCAGATATGTCGCTGAAGAACAGGAATCTGAAGGCGAGTCTCAAGGCCGAGAAGCCGTGAACGGATAAGCTCAGTGATGTCCTCAATAATGTCGTGGGTGGATCGGTGTCGCCTACTGAAGATGCGGTTATTCCTCTTATACCAGAGAAAATAGGCCGTGGCTGAGAGGACTAATCGTGAAAGGAGGTGTCGGTAATCCTTGCGCCAACGGAGATGAGTGCAAGCCCATTGAAGAAGGGGAACCCAAGAGGTCGAAGGCCAAGCAGTGTGGGTCTTCGTCGAGAGGGAACCCCAGACTACGGCAGAGAAACGGCACTGGAAAAAGAGATGATCGTGTGTCTCCGTAGAAGCACCACAAAGCACGCAAGTCGAAGAAGCCAAGACGCCGAAAAACTGGAGCCTGTCCATGGTCCGAAGACGGTCCTGTGAGGCCAACCAGAGGATGAAAGAGTGTCATGGAATGTGCCTTGGGAACCACAGCAAGTGGTGAATCGGGTCCACTGGATATCGGGTTCGGAGAAGGTTCCAGGCAGAGTCGATAGAGAAGACTCCGGACGAGTGACCTTTTCAAACCCAACTATCGGCAAGCTGAATCTGTGGTCGAATGCGGACTGAGTCCCAGATCTGCTGTAGCTCACTGCTCCCCTCCGGAAAGACCCACTCCCCATCATGAATGATCTCCGAGACCCTAGCATCCCAAGAGAGCCCAGTAGTAGAGAGGTCACGGAAGGAGAATCGGTTACGTAAAGGGCCCTGATCTGGTAACCAATAATCCTGCCAGAGCAAGGTATCGCTCCCATCTCCAATACAAGCTACGATAAGGCCTCGGCACTACTTTCAGCTCAATAGAATCTTCCGCCAAACCCAATAAGAGCTCAACGGGACTTGGATATGCCAGAAGGAGCGACCTCGCAGTAACACTGCATGTACCCACATAGTCCAAGTAGAAGATCTGTCTGTGAATAGTCGCCACACGTACTTGAGCGTGGCTGCCCTATTCCAATCTCTGACCCTCTTAACTCCAAGTCCACCCTCCTGCCTCGGACGACAGACTGACTCCCATGCCACCTTAGCCCCAGTGTGTGACAGTGAAGTACCCCTCCAGAGAAAAGCTGACAGAATACTCTCAATGCGGCGGGTGATGCTAGCAGGTAGAATAAACATACCGGACCAGTAGACCTGTATGGAGAAGAGTACAGATCTAATCAGCTGCAGCTGACCCACGTAGGTAAGAGAGGCTGAAGTCCACAATCGAATCCTGGAAAGTATCCTCTCAACCAGAGGGAGACAATCTGCATGTCTCAGCCGTGTAATGATAAGAGGGACACCCAAGTATCGGATCGGAAGGGAACCAATCTGAATCCCAAAAGCACTCTGTAAAGAGGAAACCTCCGTCTCGGGGATCCCTGAAAAGAACACTCGGCTCTTATCCGAGTTCATGACCAACCCGGAAACCCTCTGAAAAACTATCAGAGTCTGTCGGATGATCTCAAGAGAAGCTGAATCTGCACGACTAAAAATCATCAAATCATCCGCAAAACAGAGATGAGTGAGGGAAATCTGCCTGCACCGCCAATGATAGCTATAACCTAGAGATGTTGTCGCCTCGCGCAGTATCCCATCTAACCCCTCCATCGCCAGTACAAAGAGATAAGGAGAAAGGGGGTCCCCCTGTCGCATCCCTCGTGTGGCAGCAAAATACCCATGAAGGGATCCATTAAGTGCTACCGAGAAATGGGCAGATCTGAGACATACCTTAATCCATCTGATCATACCATCGGGAACTCCAATGGTCCTCAATCCCAGTAGATTAATCCCTAAACCTAAACCATGAACCTTAATCGTAAAATCCTAATACTTAAGACCTATAACTTAAAACTATCAACTAAAACCTAAAAACTTTTATACCAAATACGTTACCTAAATCCTAATTCCTATGACCTATAACCTGTAGCTACATCCTAAAACTAAACCCTAAAATTGAATCCTAAATCCTTAATCCTAATATTTAATTCCTAAGTCCTAAACTCCAAAACCCAAAGCTTAAAACTCTAAACTTAAAAATAAATCCCAACAGCAACTACATGTGTTAAGGAATGCAATTAACTAATATTTTTTACCAAGTAAGACAAAAAAAAGTTACCTTCGTACCACCTCTATCAAAACTATCAAATCCTGCCACTGTTATTAACAACGGAGTCATCTTCTGTGACAAGCTGCAAGTATAAATTGTTACAACATTGAATTAAAAGTTCTATGTGCAGTAAAATACTATAATTTCATTTACCGAAATTGGATCTAAACAATACATGACTGAAAAAGTCCACTAAAGCAATTTTTGCAGCAAAAAGTAGTATAATCAATATAAAAAAGAGTAAACAATGCCATATAAACTAACCTTGTTATGTGCTATCCCTTGATCAACAACAGGAAAAGAATATCAGGCAGGATCTTCACGTCATTTAGATAGATTTTTTGGTAGTCTTGCTTGCGACACCTACAAATGTACTTACAGCACCTCCAGTTGTGCTCGATATTGACAAATCAAAAAAAATCAAAATTTTGGAACTTCAAAAGTTAGCGACTATAGGACGCATATCTATGCATTACGACAAAAAAGGTAAAAGATATTACTAATAAGTCAAGAAAGCATATCATACTATTCTTTGCAACCTGACAAATACAATTAAATCCTGAGCCTTAGACTTAAACTTAAATACTAAACATATAGGTATTAGGTGTTAGGATTTAGGACTTAATGTCTAAGATTAAGGTAAAGGCTTAGGTTATAGATTATAGGTTATAGGTCACAGGTTAAAGGATTTAGGATGGGTTTAGGTCTTGCGGTTTAGGATTTGGAGTTTTAGGTTTTAGGCTTTTCTATAATCTATATAACCTTAAACTTTAATCCTAAACACTAAATCCTAAATCCTAATACTTAAGACCTATATAACTAACCTACATCCTAAACCTAAACCTAAACCTAAACCTTAAATTTTAATCTTAAATACTACATCCTAAAACCTAAAACCTTGAATCTAAAACCTAGACCTTAATCCCTAAGCTTAAACCATGAACCTTAATCATAAATCCTAATACTTAAGACCTATAACTTAAACCTAAAAACTAAAACCTAAAAACTTTTATCCCAAATACGTTACCTAAATCCAATTCCTATGACCTATAACCTATAGCGACATCCTAAAACTAAACCCTAAAGTTGAATCCTAAATCCTGAATCCTAATATTTAATTCCTAACTCCTAAACTCCAAAACCTAAAGCTTAAAACTCTAAACTTAAAAATAAATCCCAACAGTAACTACATGTGTTAAGGAATGCAATTAATTAATATTCTTTACCAAACAGGACAAAAAAAAGTTACCTTCGTACCACCTTTATCAAAACTATCAAATCCTGCCACTGTTATTAACAACGGAGTCATCTTCTGTGACAAGCTGCAAATATAAATTGTTACAATATTGAATTAAAAGTTCTCTGTGTAGTAAAATACTATAATTTCACTTACCGAAATTGGATCTAAACAACAAATGACTGAAAAAGTCCATGAAAGCTATTTTTGATGCAAAAAGTAGTATAATCAATATAAAAAAGAGTAAACAAAGAACTATAAACTAACATCGTTATGTGTTATCCCTCGATCAACAACAGGTTAAGAATATCAGGTAGGATCTTCACGTCATTTAGATAGATTTTTTGGTAGTCTTGCTTGCAACACCTCCAAATGTACTTACAACACCTCCGATTGTGGTCGATATTGACATATCAAAAAACAAATCAAAATTTAGGAACTTCAAAAGTTAGCTACTATAGGACGTATAAGCATACATTACGACAAAAAAGGTAAAAGATATTACTAATAAGTCAAGAAAGCATATCATACTATTATTTGCAACTTGACAAATACAATTAAATCCTGAGCCTTGGATTTAAACTTAAATACTAAATATATAGGTCTTAGGTGTTAAGATTTAGGACTTAGTGTCTAGGATTAAGGTAAAGGCTTAGGTTATAAGTTATAGGTTATAGGTCATAGGTTAATGGATTTAGGAGGGGTTTAGGGCTTTTCTATAATCTATATAACCTTAAACTTTAATCCTAAACATTAAATCCTAAATCCCAATACCTAAGACCTATATAACCAACATACATCCTAAACCTAAACCTAAACCTTAAACTTTAATCCGAAATACTGCATCCTAAAAGCTAAAACCTAAAATCTAAAACCTAAACCTCAACCCCTAGACCTAAACCATTAACCTTAATCGTAAATCCTAATACTTAAGACCTATAACATAAACCAATAAACTAAAACCTAAAAACGTTTATCCTAAATACGTTACCCAAATCCTAAATCCTAAGACCTATAACCTGTAGCTACATCCTAAAACTAATCCTTAAAATTTAATCCTAAATCCTAATATCTAAATCCTAAGCCCTAAACACTAAAACCTAAACCTTAAACCTCTAAACTTAAAAATAAATCCCAACAGTAACTACATATGTTAAGGAATGCAGTTAATTAATATTCTTTACCAAGTAAGAAAAACATGGTTACCTACGTACCATCTCTATAAAAACCGTCAAATCTAGCCATTGTTATCATCAACGGAGTCATCTTCTGTGACAAACTGGAAATATAAATTGTTAGAATATTGAACTAAAAGTTCTCAGTATAGTAAAATACTATAACTGGAAATATAAACTGTTACAATATTGAATTAAAAGTTCTCTGTATACTATAATTACACTTACCGTAATTGGATCTCAACAACAAATGACAGAAAAAGTCCACGAAAGCTATTTTTGCTACAAAAAGTAGTATAATCAATATAAAAAGAGCAAATAATGCAATATAAACAAACCTCGTTGTGTGCTATCCCTCTATCAACAACAGGTTAAGAATATCAGGCCGGATACTCCCGTCATTAAGGTAAATTTTTTAGTAGTCTTGCTTCCAACACCTACAAATGTACTTACAGCACCTCCAATTTTGCTCAAAATTAGCAAATCAAAAAAGAAATCAAAATTTAGTAACTTCAAAAGTTAGCGACTATAGGAGGTATAAGCATGCATTACGAAAAAAAAGGTAAAAGATATTATTAATAAGTCAAGAAAGCATGTCATACTATTATTCACGACTTGACACATACAAGTAAATCCTGAGCCTTAGAATTAAACTTAAATTCTAAACATATAGGTCATAGGTGTCAGGAATTAGGACTTAGTGTCTAGGATTAAGGTAAAGGCTTAGGTTATAGGTTATAGGTTATAGATCATAGGTTAAAGGATTTAGCATGGGTTTCGGTCTTAGGGTTTACAATTTGGAGTTTTAGGTTTTAGGCTTTTCTATAATCTATATAACCTTAAACTTTTATCCTAAACGTTAAATCCTAAATCCTAATACCTAAGACCTATATAACCAACCCACGTCCTAAACTTAAACCTGAACCTTAAATTTTAATCCCTAAATACTACATCCTAAAACCTAAAACCTAGAATCTAAAACCTAAACCCTAATCCCTAAACCTAAACCATGAACCTTAATCGTAAATCCTAATACTCAAAACCTATAACTTAAACCTATAAACTAAAACCTAAAAACTTTTATCCCAAATACATTACCTAAATCCTAATTCCTATGACCTACAACCTGTAGCTACATCCTAAAACTAAACCCTAAAATTTAATCCTAAATCCTAAATCCTAATATTTAAATCCTAAGTCCTAAACTCTAAAACCTAAACCTTAAAACTCTAAACTTAAAAATAAATCCCAACAGTAACTATATGCGCTAAGGAATGCAATTAATTAATATTTTTTACCAAGCAAGACAAAAAAAAGTTACCTTCGCACCACCTCTATGAAAACTGTCAAATCCTGCCATTGTTATTAACAACAGAGTCGTCTTTTGTGACAAAATGCAAATATAAATTGTTGCAATATTGAATCAAAAGTTCTCTGTGCAGTAAAATACTATAATTTCACTTACTGAAATTGTATGACTAAAGAATTCCATGAAAGCTATTTTTACTGCAAAAAGTATATAAAAAAGAGTCAACAATGCAATATAAACTAACCTCGTTATGTACTATCCCTCCATCAATAACAGGTTAAGAATATCAGGCAGGATCTTCACATCATTTAGATAGATTTTTTGGTAGACTTGCTTGCAACACCTACAAATGTACTTACAGCACCTCCAGTTGTGCTCCATATTGACAAATCAAAAAAGAAGTCAAAATTTAGGAACTTCAAAAGTTAGCAACTATAGGACGTATAAGCATGCATTACGATAAAAAAGGTAAAAGATATTACTAATAAGTCAAGAAAGCATATGATACTATTATTTGCAACTTGACAAATACAATTAAATCCTGAGCCTTAGACTTAAACTTAAATACTAAACATATAGGTCTTAGGTGTTAGGATTTAGGACTTAGTGCCTAGGATTAAGGTAAAGGCTTAGGTTATAAGTTATAGGTTATAGGTCATAGGTTAATGGATTTAGGAGGGGTTTAGGTGTTGGGTTTTAGGATTTGGAGTTTTAGGTTTTAGCCTTTTCTATAATCTATATAACCTTAAACATTAATCCTAAACACTAAATCCTAAATCCTAATACCTAAGACCTATATAACCAGCCTACATCCTAAACCTAAACCTAAACCTAAACCTAAACCTTAAACTTTAATCCTAAATACTACATCCTAAAACCTAAAACTTAAAATCTAAAAACTAAACCTTGGCCCCTAAACCTAAACCATTAACCTTAATCATAAATCTTAATACTTGAGACCTATAACTTAAACCTGTAAATTAAAACCTAAAAACTTTTATCCAAAATATGTTACCTAAATCCGAATTCCTAAGACCTATAACCTGTAGTTATAGCTTAAAACTAAACCTTAAATTTTAATCCTAAATCCTAAATCCAAATATCTAAATCCTAAGTCCTAAACTCTAAAACCTAAACCTTAAAACTCTAAACTTAAAAAGAAATCCCAACAATAACTACATGTGTTAAAGAGTACAATTAATTAGTATTCTTTATTAAGCAAGACAAAAAGTTGTTACCTTCGTACCATCTCCATCAAAACCATCAAATCTAGCCGTTGTTATCAACAAAGGAGTCATCTTCTGTGATAAACTGGAAATATAAATTGTTACAATATTGATTTAAAAGTTCTCTGTGCAGTAAAATACTATAATTACTTTTACCGAAATTGGATCAAAACAATACATGACTGAAGAAGGCTACGAAAGCTAGTTTTGCTGCAAAAAGTAGTATAATCAATATAAAAAAGAGCAAATAATGCAATATAAACTAACCTCGTTATGTGTTATCCCTCGATCAACAATAGGTTAAGAATATCAAGCAGGATCCTCACGTCATTTACATAGATTTTTTGGCAGTCTTGCTTGCAACACCTACAAATGTACTTACAACACCTCTAGTTGTGCTCGATATTGACAAATCAAAAAAGAAATCAAAATTTAGGAACTTCAAAAATTAGCGACTATAGGAGGCAAGCATGCATTACAACAAAAAAGGTAAAAGATATTATTAATAAGTCAAGAAAGCATGTCATACTATTATTTGCAACTTGACAAATACAATTAAATCCTGAGCCTTAGACTTAAACTTAAATACTAAACATATAGGTCTTAGGTGTTGGGATTTAGGACTTAGTGTCTAGGATTAAGGTAAAGTATTAGGTTATAGGTTATAGGTCATAGCTTAATGGATTTAGGAGGGGTTTAGGTCTTGGGTTTCAGAGTTTGGAGTCTTAGGTTTTAGGCTTTTCTATAATCTATATAACCTTAAACTTTAATCCTAAACACTAAATCCTAAATCCTAAATCCTAATACCTAAGATCTATATAACCAACCTACATCCTAAACCTAAACCTAAACCTTAAACTTTAATCCTAAATACTACATCCTAAAACCTAAAATCTAAAACCTATGAACCCTAATCCCTAAACCTAAACCATTAACCTTAATCGAAAATCCTAATCCTGAAGACCTATAACTTAAACCAATAAACTAAAACCTAAAAAATTTTATCCTAAATACGTTAAGTAAATCCTAAATCCTAAGACCTATTACCTGTAGCTACATCCTAAAGCTAATCCTTAAAATTAAATCCTAAATCCTAATATCTAAATCCTAAGACCTAAACTCTAAAACCTAAACCTTAAAACTCTAAACTAAAAAATAAATCCCAACAGTAACTACATGTGCTAAGGAATGAAGTTAATTAATATTCTTTACCAACCAAGAAAAAAATAGTTACCTTCGTACCATCTCTATCAAAACCGTCAAATCTAGCCATTGTTATCAAGAGCGGACTCATCTTCTGAGACAAACTGGAAATATAAATTGTTAGAATATTGAACTAAAAGTTCTCTGTGTAGTAAAATACTATAACTGGAAATATAAATTGTTACAATATTGAATTCAAAGTTCTCTGTGTAGTAAAATGCTATAATTACACTTACCAAATTTGGATCTCAACAATACATGACTGAAGAAGTCCACAAAAGCTATTTTTGCTACAAAAAGTAGTATAATCAATATAAAAAGAGCAAATAATGCAATATAAACTAGCCTCGTTATGTGTTATCCCTCGATCAACAACAGGTTAAGAATTTCAGGCAGGATCCTCACATCATTTAGATAGATTTTTTGGTGGTCTTGCTTGCAACACCTACAAATGTACTTACAACACTTCCAGTTATGCTCAATATTGATAAATCAAAAAAGAAATCAAAATTTAGGAACTTCAAAAGTTAGTGATTATAGGAGGTATAGGCAAGCATTACGACAAAAAGGTAAAATATATTATTAATAAGTCAAGAAAGCATGTCATACTATTGTTTGCACCTTAACAAATGCAATTAAATACTGAGCCTAAGACTTAAACTTAAATACTAAACTTATGGGTCTTAGGCATTAGGATTTGGGACTTAGTGTCTAGGATTAAGGTTTTGGTTTAGGTTTAGGTTATAAGTCACAGGTTAATGGATTTAGGAGGCGTTTAGATTTTGGGGTTTAGGGTTTGGAGTTTAGGTTTGAGGCTTTTCTTATAATCTATATAACGTTAAACTTTAATCCTAAAAACTAAACCCTAAATCCCAACGCCTAAGACCTATATAACCAACCTACATCCTAAACCTAAACATTAAATTTTAATCGTAAATACTACATCCTAAAACCTAAAACCTATAATCTAAAACCTAAACCCTAATCCTTAAACCTAAACCATGAACTTTAATCGTAAATCCTAATACCTAAGGCCTATAACTTAAACCTATAACCTAAAACCTAAAAACTTTTATCCTAAATACTAAACCCTAAATCCTAGTTCCTAAGACCTATAACCTGTAGCTACATCCTAAAACTAAACCTTAAACTTTAATCCTAAATCCTAAATCCTAAATCCTAAATCCTAATATCTAAATCCTAAGTCCTAAACTCTAAACCTAAACCTTAAAACTCTAAACTTAAAAATAAATCCCAACAGTAACTAAATGTGTTAAGGAAAGCAATTAATCAATATTTCTTTACTAAGCAAGACGATAAATGGTTACCTTCATGTCATCTCTATCAAAAACGTCAAATCCAACCATTGTTATCATCCATGGAGTTATCCAACCATTGTTATCATCCATGGAGTTATCTTCTGTGACAAACTGGAAATATAAATAATTACAATATTTAATTAAAAGTTCTCTGTGCAATAAAAAAGTATATTTGCACTTACCAAAATTGGATCCAAATAATACGTGACTGAAGAAGTCCACGAAAGACGTTTTTACAGCAAAAAGTAATATAATCAGCATAAAAAAGAGCAAATAACACAATATAAACTAACCTCATTATGTGCGATCCCTCGATTAACAAGTTAAGAATGTCAGGCAGGATCCTAATATCATTTAGATAGATTTTTGGTAGTCTTGCTTGCAACACCTACAACTGTACTTACAAACCCTCCAATTGTGCTCGATATTGATAAATCAAAATAGAAATCAAAATTTAGGAACTTTAAAAATCGGAGACTATACCATGTATAAGCATACATTACGACAAAAAATGTAAAAGATATTAATAATAAGTCCAGAAAGCATGTCATACTATTATTTGCAACTTAACAAATACAACTAATTCCTAAACCTTATACTTAAACTTAAATACTAAACATATAGGTCTTAGGTATTAGGATTTAGGACTTAGTGTCTAGGATTAAAGTTTAAGGTTTAGGCTTAGGTTATAGGTCATAGGTTAAATGGATTTAAGAAGGGTTTAGGTTTTTGGGTTTAAGGTCTGGTGTTTACGTTTTAGGCTTTTCTATAATCTATATAACCTTAAATTTTAATCCTAAAGACTAAACCCTAAATCCTAATACCTAAGACCTATGTTACCAACCTACAAACCTACAAACCTAAACCTAAACCTTAAACTTTAATCCTAAAATATTACAACCTAAAATCTAAAACCTAAACCCTAATCCCTAAACCTAAACCATGAACCTTAATCATAAATCCTAATACCTAAGACCTATAACTTAAACCTATAACCGAAAACCTAAAAACTTATATCCTAAATACTAAACCCTAATTCCTAATTCCTAAGAGCTATAAACCTATACCCTATAAGCTACATCCTAAACCTAAACCTTAACTTTATTACTAAATCCTAAATCCTATATCCTATATCCTATATCGTATATCCTAATATCTAAATCCTAAGACTTAAACCCTAAAACCTAAAACTCTAACCCTTTAACCCTAAACTTAAAAATAAATCCCAATAGTAAGTACATGTATCAGGTTGTAATAAATCAAAGCGTATATTTCTCACAAAAGGATAGAATTAAACACTGCATCATAACAAAATACATAGAACAAAATCAATATTCCAGGCTTCCAAAATGTTACATAGCAGGAATCATTCAGTAATGATTTATCGTATGAGAAAAATCTGCTATAACTCATTTGCACATTCATCAACAATGAAGCCAATAGAATTTGAAATTGAGCTTGTGCTTACGTTTATGTTTGCACTTGCGTTTGAGATTGAAAAATTGGGTAAAGATTACCTTTAGAGAATCCTTTAAGTCCTCCTCCAAATTTTCCAAAAAGCTTTTGCGATCCACATACCTCATGTCACTCTATGCTTGAAGTGATCTTTAAATGGTTCCATTGTGAATGCGCTTGCAAAAACAATCGAAAGAACATCTCCATAATTGTATTATACCCATGAATAAGGAAGTACATTCATTTTTACGAAATTGAGTAATAAATCAAAACCACATGCAGCTATACTCATTTTAATTTAAGATTCATATTTAGTTTCTTTTCTACTTAAGATCACAACGATTGTAGATTATTTACAATTCAATAACTATTTGTAAAACCCATTCTTGCTTATTGATTAATTGATATTGGAGTACTTCACTCAATTCTTGTCT